>JAALXH010000461.1:0-103781 GCA_012977735.1 Fusarium tanahbumbuense | reverse complement strand
CTGCTCCTGCTCCCGAAATGGCGTCACCTGACAACGCAGCTTGGGCGAGGGACCTCGGCCCGTTCCGAGATTTCGTATACGGTCCCCAAGACGCGGACCTGATGGCCCATCGTCAGGGGGCATTGGACGCTGACGTCTTCCCCGAGGGCCTCGAACCGCAGGTGCTCGGGGACTTCCCCGTGGCGGACCCTCAGCTACAACATGATGAGGTGCCCCCCGCTAACGAAGAACCGTCTCCCATCGAGGGAGACAATTTGGAAATGGATCAGGATATGGGCCTTAATGGCCTCGACATGGACTTTGATCTCTTCGGTGATCCTATCATTGATCACCAGCCCTCTGACGACACAGCGCCCTCAGAGGAGACAGCCTCCTGTGCCGAGGCAAGCTCCTCTCCCGACACAGAAGCCCAGGCACAGGAGAGGCCGGCTCCTCAGACTGCCTCGGAGTTCACGGGCATGCGACTTCCTAACGTGCCTGTTCAATATGCAGCGGGGCACGAACCTACACCTTCCCCCGCCGGAGCAGCTGAGGCACTGGACACTCCTGTCCAGATGCCAGCGCCCGAATATGTTGACGAGCCTCTTCCCAACGCTGAAGTTGTGCCTGCCGAGAACCCTCTTCCTGCCGTTGCTCCTCCTCCTGTCGCTTCTGCTTCTCCTGTCGCTCCTGCTCCTGTGGTTATGTCTCCTCCTGCCATGGCTCCCCAGGTTGACGATCCCGTCCTTCTTGCTGCCTTGAGCGACCCTGCTTTCGTGGCTAAGGTGGCGGCCGACGCAAATGCACATGTTGCCCAGATGAACGCCAGGAACAACAATCCTGTTCCTGCGGCCGGCAATGTGCCCATCCCACAAAACAATATGTGGAATGACCAGGGCATGCAGCCTCAATTGAGCGGCACCTTTCGTCCTTCCCCTGCTGGCAACATCCCCATACCACAGGGCTTTTCCCCCGGCATGGCAGGACAAGCAGGCATGGAGCAGATGGTCAGGCGTGCCCAGATGCAAGCTCCTCATGCTTCCGGGTTCGACCCTTCCCTTCCTTCTAACATGCCTACCTATGGCATGCACCCTCCCGCCCCAAATTTTGCCCAGCCTGGCGTTCAAGCCGTCAATCCCCACAACCCTCACTTGGGTGTTCAGAACGGCCACCTTACCGCCCAGAGCCAGCCCCAGCTCAATGGGCACATGCCTCAGGCTGAGGAGCCTGTTACGTACCCTCTCCCCCCGAACTCTGCTCAGCCTGGTGTTCAAGCCGCCAATCCCCTCAACCCTCACTGGGGTTCGCAGAACGGCCACCTTTCCGCCCAGAGTCAGCCCCAGCGCAACAGGCACATACATCAGGCTAGGCAGCCTCTCATGCGGAGCGTTCCGCTACAGCAGCAAGTTCCTCAGTCCTCTGGCCAAGTTCAGCCTGCTCCTTTCGTCAACGGGGCTATGCATGCAAACGCACAAGTCCCTGTGTTGAATGCCCCCCGTCAAATGGCTCCCGCCAACCAAATGGTGAACGGTATGGGGCAACATCAAGCTTCTCGGTCCTATGGCCAAGCTGGATCTGCTCCTTTCGTCAACGGGGCCATGCATGCAAACGCACAAGTCCCTGTGTTGAATGTCCCCAGACAGATGGCTCCCGCCGACCAGATGGTGAACGGTATAGGGCAACATCAATCCTTCCAGTCCGTTGGCCACGGTACTCCTGCTCCTGTCCTTAACGTAGCCAGGAACGCCTCAGCTCCCATGAACGGTAGGGTTCAATTCCCCACAGTCGATTCTCCAGAGGTCTACCGGGATTTCTACCAAAGACCCAACAGCAAGCCAGGCTGTCAACTTCGCGCATATTGCATCGGATGCAAAATCTTCCTGGAGCAATTCGGCGTCCGATGTCAACATTGCAAATTTAGGCGCAGCCTAGCGCCCAACGTCGAGCCTCGCTCGTGCATCGCCTGCCAAAAAGAGCTTGAGCCTGGCACAAACAGAATCTTCTGCGACAAACACCACAAGGAGAAGCACCAATACACCAATCGGGAGAAGGATACTTTTCGGAAGGAAGGCATCTGTACAGAGTGCAGAAAGGTCGACGCAGAGGACGGCGTGACCTGCAGGAACTGCCGAGCCTCCAAGAACACGGCGTACCAGGTTCGAGGCGAAAAGGCCGTCAGTCAGGGTATTTGCAAAGCTTGCGAAAAGCCAAATCCCAGTGGCTACAAGAAGTGCGATGCCTGTCGGGAGAAGGAAAATGCCAAGCGACGCAAGAAGAGGCCCAGCCCGGAGAAGGATGATGATGGTGAGGGAGCAAAGAGGCCGAGAAAGGCATAGGCATTGAGCAGAATGGCGATATCTCCTGTTCGGCCTTGAACTTAGAGGTTCACAGTCGAGGAAGCTATTTCCAATCGAGCTCTGTGCGCTGTGTCTTTAGGCTGGGATTTTGGTTGGCAGACATAAATTGTCTGAATTGTTATTGCTTTAGGATGGGATATTCTAATTGATGGGTATAAATTGCCTACATCATTATTGTTTTAGTTTGACCGGAGTTATTGGAATTGACAGTCAATCACACACACAATCTCTGCTTGCCCACCCGTGACATGATCTTCCTTCCTTTACCTACCAGCGATGCTTCCTACGAGGCTATTACGACTTCATTCTCCTATAACTTTGCTGCAATGATCTTGCTAAGTAAGATTCTTTTATGTTTAACCTCCAGGCAACAGAAGGTGATGGAAGATGCTGTCACTGAAGTATCCTGTTCATCGTCCAATGACGCGCATTCCAAGCGACGAGTTTATTCTTGTTAAGTTCAGAAGGTACAACTGTCCACTTCAAGCTTTCGGCAATACAAACTCACACAGAACAGATAAATACAAGATGGCTCCTTCCACGGGCGCACTCAACTTCTCTTCTACACAACAGTCGCCAAGATGAACTTCCCAACCTTCCCCGGACATGACTCTACCAACAACAACATTGATTCCACGATCATCCCCGAATTGCGGTCTATCAACAGCTCTTCTACCAACAAGAGATCTACCAGCATGAAGCCTACCAGCATGAAGCCTACTAGCATGAAGCCTACTAGCATGAAGTCTACGAGCTCGAAGTCTACGAGCTCGAAGTCTACCAGCATGAAGTCTACCAAGAAGAAGTCTACCAAGAAGAATTCTGCCAGCAGCTCTTCCAAAACAACCCACCCCCCTCCCAACGATGCAGCGCCCGAACAGCCGGCCCAAGACCATCCCGTACCCAACCCAGACGAGCCTGACACGATCGATTACACGACGCATGAATCACACAAGTCCTTCACTGAGTTGATGAGTGATGCTCCCGATTTCATGGAAGGTTATACAGACTATGTCATTCAAGAGTTCAGGGATCCTGCTCCCACTTTCTTCGATCAAATGGAGTCATATCTAGCTGAGATCGACCGAAACCCCCACCTGTTCGGTCTCGACGATCCGGGTCTTGCGGAAGGGGCAGGAATTCAGGGATTCCCCAACGGCCTCGAGCCGATTGCTGAGACCGTCGAGGACCAGCCATCGAAGCAGCAGCCGCCTCTCCCTCACACGTTCGATCACCAACAGACACCACGGAGCAATGTATTCTACCATCCGAGTGGCAGCAGCAGCAGCGGCGCGCAGCCTTCTATTTAGGAGAACGGAACTGCAGCCAACATGGATCCTCCCGCCGCTCCCGCACCTGCTATCGAGCCTGGACCTTCTCAACACGATACCACAGTCCGTCAAAGTCAATTTTACTGCTTAGATTGTGGTACAGCGCAGGAACCAGGGACAATCGCGCTGCGTTGCAGCGGAAATTGTTTACCACAAGACAGATATTGCATCAAATGCGGACAAACACGCGTCGTGGCGCCCCGTGTGTTCTGTGAGAACCATGGGAAGAAATTCTTGAATTTACCGGAAAGAAGAGAACTGGAAAATCAAGGCTTGTGCAAGGCATGTCGTCGGAGCGAGGCAGAGGTTAGGGATTCGGGAAACCCTAACGGCGCGCGATATTCATTATGCCCTGCGTGTCGGGCCAGGGATAAGGAAAGAAATAAACGTGCTAGGGCTAAGGCTCGAGGGGAGAAGGCTTAGACTATTTGTACTAAGGTATCGGCTAAGGAATAAGAGAATCATAATTATTTGTCTAAACTTGCATTAAATATCCTAAGTTCTTTGGTCTCTTAGGCTGTGCTTGTGGTGACGATGGCCACCAGAAAATAAGAATCCGAACACATCTACGTTTTAGATAAGGCCACCCACGATCTTTTTTTCGTTTTGCTTGCCCTAGCGTAAGGTTTGAGCTGGCTGCAAAGTGCACCTTCATTCCTTGTTCCCATCTGTAACGATTGGTATCGGACGAAAGAATTCGTCACCTAATGCCAGCGTTCCTAGACAAGCATCCATGTTATTCATTTGGGCGGGGACAATTGTTCTGCGTCCATATCAATCGGGCGTCAGCAATTGACCAATTGGGTAGAAGCATTGCCTATTGTAGTCGTGCTTCGGGATGCCCGATGCCGAGTTTGTCATGGTCTGACTCGGCGACAACTACCAACAGCTTCAATATCCTGGCCAACACTCCGATTCGCCTCTTTGGAGAAACTGCAAAGTGAGCCCTCAGGATTGAGCCATGGCAATAATAATCACTCCATCTTTTCAAAGATGAGAAGAGGCGACTGTGAACAGGATAATAGACGAAATGATGTGATCACCTTATGCGAGTTTAGGCTGATCTTTAGACTAATTGTTTCTGGCATCCTAAATATTAGAGAAGAATTATTCTGCTACCAAGATGCCATCATATCGCCACTCAATTGCATTTATAAGTTGTACGGGCTGTCACCAGAAATTAGCCTCTTCCACCGACAAGAACTAACCAAGAAAAAGATGGCCCACGATCCTCGAACAACATACTTCCTCTCACAAGTCTCCCTCTCACCTCCACTCCGCCTAACTCGTCTCACGACTCCTCCATCCCAAGACTTCTTTTCCCGATCCTCTCCCAACAGCGAAATAGCCCACAACCTCCTCGTTCAAGCACGAGTAACTTCCCCAAGCTACGTCCCACCGGAAGACCAACGATTACACGTCTTCCGCACGGAAAAGCAAAAGGTCGCGGCGCGCGATACTTCGACATGGACATTCACCAAGCATGAGGTTGCGGTTGCTTTTGATACGCTGATGGATCAGCCCGTCTTGCCTCCTGCGGGTGTGGCGCAGGCTTTGTTGACGACAGTGAATCTGGGAAGCTTGGGAGAGCTTTGGGCGCATTTGGGTGATGCGACGCTGGAGAGGAGGATGAGGAGTAAGAGGTTGAGCGTGGAGTTCGATGCTGTTGAGATGAACTGGTTGGATAAAGCTGTGAAGCATGACAATGTGAATTACATCCATCTTCTCTGCCAAACGCAGACCAGTCAAGGGATTCTGAATAGAGCTTTTGGTATCGCCTTGCGCAAACGATCTCTGCGGGCGGTGAAACTCCTTCTCAGCTTTGGAGCCGTGGCTTCTGGGTTCAGAGACATGGTCAATGAGCAGATCAAGGACCGGAATCTTGAGTTGGTGGAACTGTTGCTATCAGCGGCCGACTCTATGGACGACCAGATTTGGAGAAGCTGCCTCGATGAAGAGTTCTTTAGAGCCGACGCTGGAGAGACTTTGTCGATATCACTTCTTCTTCTTGTCCTATCCAACCGCCCAGGTCTGGTCTCTGACAGGCTGTTGCTCAGCGCTCTCCGACTACACAACGTCCAAGCTATAGCAATCATCCTAGCATACGCAACTTCCAACAAAACCTTCCTCAACATCCGTCATAAAGCATGCGAGCTTGCATCAAAATGCCCAGACGATAACGACCGACTTATCTTGTTCAAGCTCCTCTCGGATTCCGACCTCGTCGAAGACAGCCTACCTCTCCGCGAAGAGCTCTTCAGAGATACGAAAGTACGTCACATTCCACTTATCAAGCTTCTCGTACAGGCAGTTGTCGAAGTAGATACAGCCTTGAACTGGGCTATCTCTTGTGACGATACCGAGTTGATTGAGATTCTTGAATGTGGAAAGCGGTCTTCTTCGCCTCAGCAGACGCTGGGTGGTGGAGTTTAGGAACATCGGGATAATAGTAGTTAACATTTTTATGAGAATTTTGAAGCATCATCAATCGTTCTCTTGTGCTCCCACTATTCAGTAGTATCTATGTAGTAGAACCTATCTTGGGCACACCCAGCTCTCCCAAAGCCTTGGTAGGTCCAGTGTTTATCCAATTATCAATCTCCTTTTGCGTCGCAACAGCGATAACTCCCAGCATGCCAAGCGCATTCGCTCCAGCTTCTTTATTAACCGCTGCGCGACGCCTCGGAAGGACGACCATCCATTTCTTGGTGACCAGCATATTGTGCGGGATCGCAGCTTCATGTGGAAGTTTCTTCGCGTTCTCGGACAGCCCTGCTCCAACTTCTGTCGCTTTTCGCAAGAGGTCATGATAGATACTCAGCAACCCCTCTGGTGACATATCTGAGAAGTCAAACCGATGGTAGAACCACTGGAAAGGCACATCGGGCTCTTTCCCATCTTTATCATCAAGAAAAGCTGCGAAGCTATCCTTTGGCTTGGGTATCAACTGCATATGTTTGTGCAATCGACTACACCCTCCATCCTGACCACAATTAAAGAAAGCAACATACTCATTACTCTGACTGCTTAAAACACTGTGCAAGGCTTGCCAGTCTTCTCGATCGAGTGCCTGGTACTGTCTTTTGTGTCCGTCCTGAGTCAAGAGCATGAGATGCGGCCTCGCGTAACAGAATTTGTTGGCAGCGAGAAAGTGCGTCTCTCCGATGCGGCATATCTCATAGTCCGCAGTATCTATGTCGCTCCCATCCCGGTTCTGCGCGAACACGTTGACGTCACGTTCGGGACGGGGGACATTTGTCTGGAAGGTCGGCTTCTTTGAAAGAGCAGACGTGAGAATGAATTGGAACTGGTTGTCTCAGTATCAATCTTCGAGCTACAGTTCAAGTTCATACCTTCAAGCCATCGTCAATATGTTCAATAGTCTGCTGGTGGTCATCATAGAAGGCTAGACCCTTTTCAATCAGTGAATCGAACTTTTGCAGAACCGTCGACTCGGTCATCGTGTAGTCCGTCGCGTGGTGGGTGGGTTAGTAGTTAGAGGGCCTTAGGACGCGCTGGGCGGGGCGTCATAGTCGCTTGAGGACCCCGGTCTCAGGATTCCCTGATTTCAAGACACGGGTGAGACCAACTAGAGTGCAACTTGGTAATTTTATTGCGATCTTCACTTCATACTCTCAAAAGGTTGGAATCGCGTCACTTCTCGTCGCTGACACCAAGTTCACACGACGCGTTATTGTGAAACATTATATATTCTAGCAAGACATATTAATCCCTGTACTTCAGCTATGACGTAGTTTTGAATAAAGTACACCAAGTCCCAGTACAAATTGACATAGAATATTTGTACTATTCAGTCTCTTCGGCTGGTCCTCAAATACTGATTGAGCAATGGTATACTTCTTTCTTTCTGTCAATGTCTTTCCTTCAGACGCGTCTATATACTTGAAACCTTGCTCGGATTCGACTATATAAACGCGCCTCTTGCCCGAATACCTCCCATCATGTTTTCCTCTTCACATCTACATCTTTCACAATCGAGTCTTCTCAACTGCCCAAGCAATAAAGAGCACCTACTACCTATTCATCCTAAACACAACCAATATGCCAAAGAAACATTGTTACTGCGCTATCTGCGGCGTACCATGCGGTCAAGTGACAGATGAGATCTCAGATGAGGAATACTCCTATTGTCCTGACATTCTCGAACTTGATGACATCTACTGGATGTCCGATGTCAAGCTTTTGACTATGAATCGAAAGACCGGCAGGTAAGGAAAATCCTTCCATATGATATGGATGTGGATGTTAACTTTATCAGGACCGTCACTTGCAATGAACATGAGCACGAGGGAGGACGGAATTTTCGCCATTGGAGCGAATCACGTGTCCTGACGCACCCTGATAACTTTGGAAGAGGCGCTATCCAAGTGTACGTGTCGTTATGTCAGTCATTGGACAAATCACTAACTGGAGTAGATATCGGATTACCAAGGATAGACCACCCGTCATTCCTCTGCATCTTTCTTGCCTAAAGCTCCTTCAAAAAGCATCAAAAGACAAAATCAAACTCAATCTTCTCCACGAAGCCCTCTCAAAGCGATGTGTAAAGATATATGGCAAGGATCCCCTTGCTCTGAACTATAACTACGGTCAGGCCAAGAGGTTTCAAAGAGCCGGGAACTGGCGCGTGGAGAAATTCTCAGAGTCCATAGTCATGGATCCTACCGAGGTCGACGGGACCATAGTCAAAGGAATGCTCGATGAGGCAACCAGGGATCCGTCTACTGAAGCTTCACCAGAAGACGAATATTGGAAGAGCAATCTATACGGCAACCATGGGTGGTTCACCATGTTCCTTCCCTCTGAGACACAGCTCAAGAAGCGTTCTATCAACTGGCGCACTCTGCACTTTCTTATTCAGGATCTCGGCAACGGCAAAGGTCGACATGGCTCTAACAAAACTCAGCTCCAGTTTCGCAACAGAGCGCGTGTTTGGTGAGTTTGCTCTTCCATCTTGAAAGATTACAAAATTTCTTCCGACGAAGACAAATTGAAACCGAAGTATCTAAGCAAGCGGCAGATGAAGAAGGAGATGCTGAGACGTCGGGATGAGATGAGGGCGATGGAAAGACAGAGTGAGATCAATCTCATGGAGAGCTTGAGTCAGTTGCATCCTTTCGAGAGCCAAGAAGGGGTCAATTTGATGGAAAGTCAGGTTTGGTTGAGTCCTATGGAAAAGGAGCGACTGATCAGCTCGTCGACAGTCCAGAGCAAGATCAGTCAGTTTTTTGTTCGACCTCACTAGGCCTGACGCTTCATCGGAGGACAAAGGACTTTGCAAATACTTATCTATCGCTCGTTTAACCTTTTTCTTTGTATCCTATCAAATTTTCTTATTCCTTGATGGCTTGATTTCTGTTTCTTCGAACAAAAAGAAGGAAGAGGGAGAAAAAGGAACAAAGTATCGACTACTGCGCTCCTTGTGATGATATCAATAAACGGCTACGCCGGGACTTGAACCCAGAATCTTCTGATCCACTCTCAGACGCCCTTCCATTAGGCCACGCAACCTTGTATTCACAATCGCAAGCAGGGGAATGATCCTAGTTAGCAACTAAATACTACGGTTGCCGTTCTTGGATTAGTCCCAAAGGCACCTGGTCTTTCATACAGGTATAAGGGTTGGGCAACGACGGAATTCGTGTTAAGGTCTTCTAAAGGGCACATTAGCAGCGCGTGGTGAAGAGTTGAGACTTTCCAAGTCCCGCTTGGTTGTCGTTCCTTTTGTAGTTAATTAGTCGAGGGTATTACACTTGGTGCTCTCGATGGAACTCATTCTTCGGTATCCGTTCCAATTTTGCTGGTTCAATTTATTCGCGTCTTAAATGAGGTTCATTCTAAGTATTGGCCATGTACTGCTTTGCTGTGTCCATTAAGGTTTGGGGGCTTTCTGAATATCCAAGCTCTGTATCTATTTCAAGTGTTTCTAAAAAGTCACAAACCAAGAAGCGGTCAATTCTGATAGTAAATGGGATGGGTATCTTCAAAGTGCTTCTTTTACGTGATAAATTGAGATTAATATTTCCACTATTATTGTTCTCGCCTTACATCAGCCAAAATGACCCGGTTGAAACAATCACGACATCGTCTCCACAGATTGCCAATCGATGGTGCAACCAGCAAGTCTAATGCACTCAAGCTAGATGATCGAATTTTCATCATTATTCCCTGTATCTCCTCGGAAATTGCTTAAACTTGGTTCGGGTAATTGTCTCATATTAACCTGAATAGGCAATTTTCACATCACTGTCTATCGCGATGTGCCACAATATGACCCAGGCTACTACGCAAGGCGTATAAGGGGTCTCACCTAGCTTATTGACCCCATTTGCCGCAATGCAACCCTTTCTAGAATATTGGGATGATCGACAGTTATTTAAATATTGTGTGGTAGCCCTTTATTGTAGTGTTCAGTGCATCTTACTGTCGAGTTCCATCATCACTACAGGGTGAACAGGCTGCATAACTCGACAATGTCGCCTCAATCACCTACAATCGTTCCTTCGTCTGGAAATTCCGAGCCTTACTCTGACAATGGCAGCATTAAAGCGAAAGACAAGGTAGACAACAATGGATCAACCAACGATTCTGTGCCGCCCACAGCGCCAGCATTGGCAGCACAGGAAGGCCAACGAATGGAATCAGCAATGGGCGACGCTATTCTTCGATTTCTCCGGATCAGAAAACCTCGAAAAGACGATGTCTACGGCCTCGATGCGGTACGAAGCCTTTATAACCATGGTATGCCAAGGGTCTAACTCGAACTAGATCGCTACGCAGCCAAGTATCTGGGACTCGCCAGACCTCGAGCGATACAAAGAGCTTTACATCCACCCGCAGTGGGAGAATTGGTCAGCTTTTGATCCCAATTTTCGCTGGACTTGGCGTGAAGAGAATGAAGTACGACGCAAAGTTGATTGGAAGATTATGGTAAGTAGTGTCTGAGAAGAGTCGCAGAGTGGAACTGACGTTGGTAGATCTGGGTTTGTGTCATGTTTGCTGCCTTGAACATCGACAGGAATAATATTCAGAACGCTGTGTCAGACAACATGCTTGATGATTTAGGTATCACACAATCTGACTATGTGAGTTGCTCTATGGCACAGACTCACCCCAATGGTATTGAAACCAACGTACTGACCTACTGCAGAACATTGGACAAACAATTTCTCGTGTCGGCTTTCTCGTGGCCGAGCTACCTTCCCAGCTCATCTCCAAACGGTAAGTCACATAACTACCACGCATTCCTTCACTGAGCTCATGTTTTATCAGCATTGGCCCCGATATGTGGATCCCAATCCAGCTGTGCCTCTTCAGTTTCATCTCAGCTATGCAATTCTTCTTAAAGGGCCGTGCATCTTTTCTTGCTACCCGATACTTGATGTAAGTGTCTCCCAAGTCGTGACTACTAGCCTTGCTGACTTCTCAGTGCCACATTCCAAGGTGGCTTTATTCCGTAGGTCACATGTTTGCATGAAGCATCTATCGCATGTCTAACGAGCCCCAGCGACACGATTCTTTACCTCAGCTACTGGTACACTGGCACAAGAGTATGTTGGTTCGAACCAGAACTCACCAGAATTAGTACTGACCATTTCAGCTTCCAATCCGACTAGCCTGGTTCTGGATGTCATCTCAACTTGGTATGTGATGAGGCTATTGTTGAATTCTGATACTTACCAAGAGGATAGTGGACATAGGTGTTGGTTTTGCAGCCGTCGGTCTTGTGTCTATGCGAGGAATTCTCGGATACGAAGGTTGGAGATGGCTCTTCCTCATTGAGGGCGCCTTCACATGTAAGTACTGGATTTATCCTTCGAGCCGACCCTTTCTAACATCGCCATAGTCCTGATCGGAGTTGCATCCTTCTTTCTGATGCCTCAGTCACCTGCTAGGACTGAGAGCTTTTGGTGTCCCAAGGGTTACTTCAACAAAAAGGAACAAAAGATCATTGTCAACTCCGGTAAGTCGATTAACCGTCATGAGTAATGTCCCATTCTAATACGCTCCAGTTATTCGAGATGACCCTCAGAAAGGCGGCATGTATAACAGACAAGGTCTATCTATCCGCCAAATCTGGGAATGCACCAAAGACTACGACATGTGGCCTCTGTATGCTCTCGGCTTGCTCTTTGGGCTTCCTAAATACCCCGTCAACCAATACCTCACACTGTCCTTTCGCGGTCTCGGCTTCAACGTCATTGAATCAAACCTGTTATCGATCCCGTACATTGTTGGATCCTGTATCACTATGCTGGCCATCACAGCCTTCAGTGAGCTTATTGATAACCGAAGCTTTGTGTCTATGGCGGAGGATGCATGGTTACTTCCATGCTTCGTGGCACTGATCGCCCTGCCCGATCCGATTGGGCCTTGGGCTTACTTTGCGATCTCGACTGTTCTGCTGTCATTCCCTTAGTAAGTGGCTTCACAGCTGAAGGTTGATTATTCTAACAATATCTAGTACTCACCCGATTCAAGTCGCTTGGACCAGTAGGAATGCTGGGTCAGTACAAAATAGGACAGTATCTGCATCGTAAGATTACCCTTTATTATACTCACCACTGCTTCTAACGACCTGTAGTCTTTACAACATGTGGGTTCAAGTCAGTGGAATGATTGGGGCCAATAGTAAGATTTCTAGTCTACTTTGACAAGTTAGTCACTAACAGTTCATAGTTTACCAGCCTGATGATTCTCCGCGCTACTTTAAAGCAAACAAGGGCCTACTTGGCATTTGCATCTGGATGTGTGTAAGTATTATCCACCCCCGTTATCTCATACCGCGCAGGAAGGAAGCTCATATTTTATTAGCTTATCCAATACCCAGGCACATTCTTCTACTACCGGTGGCGGAACAACCAAAAGGCTAAGAAATGGGATGCAATGACGCCAGATGAACAACACGAGTACAGGACAACCACCTCCGATAAAGGCAATAAGCGGTATGTATCTGTTCTCTAGTAACATGACCAGCCAACTGATGTTCAAAACCAGACTCGACTTTCGCTTCGCTACCTAAGTCTAGTTGTATCGCCTGGAGGATGATGGCCTGAGAATGAATGAGGAGGTTCTGGATTAAACACGGGTAGTTATATTCAGGGACTTGGTATCTTCTTCGGACACCATACTCCGATCACGCTCTATTGCTATTGATTTTACCGTCCTCTCGATCTTCTAAATAGTGAAGAACGTGGTTTCAATCATTCTTTCGATAGCTTATGCCTGGCCATAGTCCAAGATGCGTGCCTTTAAACTCAATCATTAGTGGGCCATGCTGTCCTCCTCAAATGAAACTATTCTCATACCCTTTCATTAGGCTACGCGGGCTCGTATTCGCAAAAACGAGGGCATGGTCTTAGTGAGCAGCTAAATCCTTTGAATGCCGTTACTGGATTAGTTTCAAAGGCTCCTGGTAAGGGACCAATGGCACTGATCACACTGTCTGACCACCAGATCCTTTGGCTTGGATAGTAAGAATTAGGGCTACAATGGTGAGTATTTGAATTCTGATGGGGTGGTAGCGTCTTTGCTTACGCGGTGTAAGCACGGCATGGTACTAAGGTGAGGAGGTATAAGATGACAGACATTCCTCCCAATAATCCATTCTCGACAGAACCATCTGGCTATTGAGATCTGACGTATCCTTTCATCATGACTTCTACTCAAGGCCAAGTTCGCATTGCTATGCGTGATGACTACTATAATGATCACTGCGAGATTCAAAATGCGGCTATGAAAGCGGGGCTTGGATTGATCCCCGAATTATCAGGGCGTAAGTGAGAGGACGCATTTGTATTGACCATGAGCAAACTAATACTGAGTCGGACTAGGAGACAATCTGGTGGTGATTGACTATGGCTGCGCACAAGGATCCAACTCGTGAGTCTCAACTTCCTTCTTAGGCTCCTCCAGTGCTAACACTGCAAGTATTGAACCTATGAGAAAGGTCATATCTACTCTCCCAGATGGCGCAACCGCTTCTCTCATCTTTGAAGACACACCATTCAACGATTTTGGTAGTCTAGCAAAAACAGTCTCAACCAACTTCAGCAACACTAACGAAAGAGCTTTCATCGCACCCAGCCTTGTCCCCGTCGGCTTCTACCAACAAGTCGTTCCAGCAAACTCCGTCGACCTTGGCTTCTCATGGTCATCCTTCAATTATCTCCAAAACACCCCAACCATCGCTCTCGACGCGACGGCCTCACCAACTGACTACGCCATCGCTCGTCACAAAGCACTCGCAACAGCTGCTCACACGGACTTAATCAAGCTGTTCAAACTCAGAGCCAAAGAAGTTCGCGAGGGTGGGTATTTTATCGCTGCTATCGGCGGCCAAAAGCCTGAAGGGGAAACGCGACCTTCGAATCCAGGTGGTCATATCCTCCAGGCTGTGACCATGCGTATGGTAGGCGAGGGCAAGCTCTCACTTCCTGAGCTGATGCAAATGGCCTTGTTCCCAAGCCATGAGCGCACGCCCGACGAAGTCCGCGCTTCACTGAGCGACGAAGCGGTGGCACCGCTATGGGAAGTCGAAGTTTTCGAATCCAAGTTGATCGTCCAGCCAGCCTGGGAAGTTTATAACAACGCAGCTGAGGCAGAGAAAGAAGGAGCTTTCAGGAAGTATGCCGCTGTTGTGATCGAGAATCTGGTAGCTGCGGCAGGGTGGTTCTGGATTGATATACTGAAAAGATCAAGAGGCGAAAAGTGGGATGGCGCGGATGCTTGGCTGAAGGAATTTACTGATATGGGTGTTGAAGAGACGGTGACGAAGCATGCGGACTTCAAAGCTGAGATTTGGTGGAATTATCTTAGACTGAGGAGAACTGACAGGAAGGGTAAAATTGACCCTCGTTTGGCGTGATATAGGAATATATGGCTATAGCTCGAATCCTCTTGTGGTTTGAAATAGTGCATCTCTGGATCTGTTGTCACTATGGTGAACATGTGCTGAGCTGTACTTGAAGATATTTAAGGCTTGCTGGGAAGATACGCGTCTTTGGCTTTAATCGGAAGTATTAATACTATCGCAGAACACTAAAGCCCGCTGCTAGCAGAATTCATCCTGCTCCCTGCGATTCTTACCACTAGGCCCAGTGACTACTAAAGACTATCTATTTCACTACCAGTCATTCCTCCTGCCTCTCTTAGGACTTTGCAGCCGTGCACATGATTTATTCTTGTTGCAATATCCAATGGTGTTTCACCTTTATTGTTGCGAGCATTGACGTTTGCGCCAAGTTCAAGCCAGATAAATATGTCCGCCCCCAAATGCCTTCCCGTTTCGACAAGCAGTGGTGTATTCCCATCGTTGTCGCGGGCATTGATATCAGTTCCTTGTCTTAAACTATCTTGGACAACTTTAAAATAGCCTCCAAAGAGGAAGGTAAGACCATGCAGCCATGTCTGACCTTGCAGATTTTTAGCGTTTGCATCCGCTCCATGCTTGATGAAGCTTTCGATGCTGACATGACGATTAAGGCCCCTAGCTAGATGAAGGCAAGTATTTCCTTCATCATCTTGGGCTGTAATATCTGCTCCATATTCAACGAGAGCGTCGATTGCATCCGTGTCATAAGCGAAGTGGATAGGTCGTCGCCCACCTTCAACTTGAATGTTGGGATTCCCTCCCTTTTGCAATATGAGCCTTGCCAAATATGTCTGCCCTCTGGTCAAAGCTTCACAAAGCAATGGAGCCTCCAGACACGCTGTAGAGTCGGCCTCAATACCGTGGTCTATGAGCAATCCGACAATCTTTGGATGATGGTTGACTACTGCTAGAGAAACGGCTGAATTGGACGATACGGTGGCTCGAATGTCTTCTCCGATGCTAATCAGCCATTTCGCCGTTTCGTAACGACCACCTTTTGCCGCATGCATCAACAACGTCCATCCACGCCTCGCATTTCTGGGGGAATCTCTTTGAACGAGGAGTTTAGCAACTCCAAGATAGCCATGCTCACAGGCCCAAGTTAGTGGAGTTTCTCCTCTGCAGTTGGAATCAATGCTGGACGTCATTCCTTCCAAGACGTCAATGCCATTGCGAAGCGGAGAGGATAATCCTAGAAGGGCTAAGACACTGTCCTTATGCCCTCTAGCCATGGCCGCTATAAGCGCGTAGACGTATCTCTCTTGAACGTAACGACGGTTGATGATGCTTGGATCGGACTTGAGCCTCCCCCGAATCAAAGATGAATATCCCCTGTCCGCAAGAGTGTAAAATAGTGGTGCCACTCGAGTATACCGGCGGACTTTGAATTTCTCAAATTTATTGACAATTTCAATCCAATCACGGGTTGGGAAACTGCGCAGGAACTCTTCTTGACAGTACGTACTTGCCGCAGAGTCTGCATGATATAAAACATGTTGGCCTGCATACTCCATGAATGGGTATTCCTTCTTAAGGTTCAATTTGTCCCAATAGTTTTGATCCTCAGAGATGTCGTTTTTATGAAGCACACAAAGTTGTAGATAGGAACAACAGACGCGTTTTAGCTTATCATGACCAAGGCTTTCCCAGTCAAGCTTGAAGTCCGGCCATATCTCAGCAAGACCTCGATCCTTGATGAGGAAGTCACGAACAGACTCGTGGATAAACTGGACAGTCGGCTGCTTTGCCTTTGTGATCTCAGCTAGACCTTTAGAAGAGCTGATAACGCTTTTGTAAAAGCATTCGGTCGCGTCCTCCATTTCAACGCTTGGCATCTCGGAGTCTGCTAACCCTTGGAGAGATAGTCCAGACCAAAGGGCATGATAGTACTCTTCTGGTTTCAGAGGCCTTTTACTAAGGAGGATCCAGAGAAGGCAGAGCTGGAGTTCTTCGGCGTTGGCCTTGTCCCTTCTAAGAATGTCTTTGAACAGCTCGCTCAGGCCGTTGGGCACTTGCTCGAGTCGATTTCGAAGATTGAGTCGTCCACGGCGATTCTCATCGTTCAATACGTCAACGACCAAAACGACCCACAAAAAGACCCCAGATGCCTTTACCAACATCCTATCCTGTAGTTGTGTAACCAGAGCCGGGTCCTTGATCCGCAGGTTGGACTTGATGTAACTCTCCAGATCACCGGCATGGCCCTCTTGGTCCTCCACCGTAAGCCGCATACCCCGCTCGATGTCGATATAAGGATAATGTCGGCTTGAAAAGCAGATTCGAAGGCAGACACCGTTCTCTGTACACGTCTCTGCGACATCTTCGAAGAAGTAGACTAGATCCATGACTTGCTGCTCATCACATTCGTCAAGGGCGTCGATAAAGCATGTAAATGATCTCTGACCCAGCTTCAAGACAGCACTTCGGAGCAGATCCTTCAGGCAGTTCAGCGAAGGACATATAGTTTGGTTCTGAGGGAGAAGGTCGGAGTCATCCAAGACACACTGAAGATCAGGAAAGCCCTTGAAGAGTTGAAGGAGCAGAGACCGATACATGCCAGAGATGGTCTTCTCTAGAACTTCGCCTCGCGCGTTGAAGAAGAAGGATGCTGTCAGAACCTGGTCCTTCTTATCTTTCTTTTTGGTCTCGAGGTAGATGAACTTCATGATGGTAGACTTGCCCGCACCAGGCTTGCCATGTATCCAAAGGAAACCGTGATGCTCCGATACCTTGGCAGGGTCTTTCCATGCGATGTAATCTTCGTGCTCCAGGAACCACCGGCATGTCTTTTTGTGGGCGGGTTTAATCGTGGTTTTTCGCGCATCTATTGCTTCGAAGTCTAAGGACTCAAGTATCTGTTCATGACGTTGACTTGGAACAGGCTGTTGATCTGCTGTTAAAGCGTCAGTAAAGAAATGCAACACGTTGACCCATTCTTGCCTAAGCCTCCCTCTAAGCTACAGATGAAGAAACTGTGCTGAGTCTATTGGGGTTGGCTATCTCGCCTTTCTTGAAACTTGACAGGCAAGCCCTTCAAAGTGTATGGGCACAATAACACATTGACAAACACAGGCTATGAATCCGGGCTGGATGAGAAATGGAAGGTACTTACCAGTAGTTGGTGAATGGTCAGCCTGGACATCTCGCGAGTCCTGCCCTCTTACTTCTAGAAGCTCATACGCGTAAGTAGCTGCCGTCGCAGCGGCATACCGCTGCCAGCCCTTGGTCTTATGAGAATCCGAATAATCACAGATACCACGGATAGGCAAACAAGATTCGATATCCATTAATCCAGCAGCTTCCATCTCGAAACACAGGATATCGAGTTCACTAGCGATTTTATCTCGGCACGTGGCATCCTTCATCACCTGGTTGCTGGATGCGATGCCCCCGTAGTAGATGACAGGATCTTTAGAACTTCGTGCCTTTCTGATCTCCAGTCTATCCTGATCGCATTCGTCGCAAGAAAAGTCTCGACAAGGATGATTGTAGGATGGTTCGAAAAGGCGATCCGGTTCCGTCGGTAATCCATACGCTGCATGGCCCTCCATCTTGTTCTTCAGGATCGTCGGTACTCTGCTGCCTTCCAGCTCGTGTCGCGAGCGCAGATTCGAGATGACAGTGAGGATAGAAGAACCAGGATGCTTGTAAACTCCGGTACGCTGCAGCTCTCCGTTAATCGTCTTTCCTAGATCATATTGCATAACCCTCGTTCCGACGACAACATCTCCAAGTCGTATATCTGCCTTGGTAGGGACACCGCCACCGATACCAACCATTAAACAAACGTCGATGTTTGGAAACGTCCGTTTTAAATTACTCATGACGATAGCCGCATTGTTGGTACCGTATGCTGAAGCTGGTAAACAGGCTATAACGACGTGCTGTCTTTGTACAACGCCGAGAACATAGGAGTTACTATCTGTCTTTGGGGGACTGTCATGCTCTTCGTCGAGCATTGCGCGCGCTGCTGCCATCTCGATGTGAAGCGCGCACATCCACGCTACGGTGTAGCGGTCATACGAGACGAGACCAGAGCGAGGCCTTTTGTTGTGGTAAGATAACGTAATTTCATTGTCCCCAAATGCGCGCCGCCGAGACATTTCGATGCGCGCGGTTGAACTCGGGTGACTTTGGCTGAAAGTAATGGTTGCTGAAGGACAAGAGTGAGATGGCCAACTTCGTCAGGGGGAAAATGAGAATCAGGCTGCGCCCCAGATCATTATGCCTGCAAGTCTGCCTCACAAGGGCTGTTGGTCGCGCCCAACCAATCATGATTAAATACACCCATGCAAACTAACTCAGCCAACAGTT
Source organism: Fusarium tanahbumbuense (assembly GCA_012977735.1). Lineage (NCBI taxonomy): Eukaryota > Fungi > Ascomycota > Sordariomycetes > Hypocreales > Nectriaceae > Fusarium > Fusarium tanahbumbuense. Next base: position 84,906 of record JAALXH010000461.1, on the reverse strand, counting down.
TGATCAAAAATCTCAGCCGCAAAAAGAACAGGAATCATTATTCGGACATGTTATACGGGAACTCATACCTGCACTGACGGGAGTGAACGTAACCTCGGCACTAGATCCCCTACTAATTGCACTAAAGAGTTAACTAACTGTACTGAACACCATACTGGTTGCGCGTAAAAGTCTGTTAACTGCACTGAATTACAGAAGAAGGATAAAAAGGTGCTTCTTTGCGGGCTTTTTGAAACTTCAAACAGAGTAGTCTTTCAAGGTGCACGAGCGTCAAGTCTTTATAGATACAACAGTTACTGTAGGATAGTGTCCATAGGGGCTATCATTTTAGCTGCCGTCGCTAACTGGCAATAGCGCCCATTTTTAGTCGCTATGGCGCGTAGTCTTGCAGTGTGAATGTGGCCCCGCAATTAACAGTTCAGATTGTCAAATCAAAGGACAAACCGGAAGACAGGCAACAGCTGCCTTCCAAGGCAGAAGGAAGTGAATTGATGGAATAAAACTAGATAAATGAGGGAAATCTCCCATATATAGCCTGCTCTCTTAATCCTTATAACTGTCAACCCCGTCCTCCCTGACCTACTGTTAGTCCCGTTCGATGACTTATTGCTCTGAACCCTGTAACATACAGGGGACCCTACCCTATAGCTACCAGTAACTATGCTGCCTACAGTTTGATCGGTTCACGTTATAGCGGCTGCTTAACACAGAACTGACAATAAGTATTCTAGAACTGTAAGTACTACAAGATATGATTATTGTATGCTCTGAGATGTAGGAAATAACATGTCTCCTGTCCATGAGATATGGGAACTATAGTTTATGCTTTACTTTTGATAAATAATTATATACGTGAATCTTGATCAAAATTGTGTCTCAACATCGGGACACCATGTGTCCAGGATCTATCACGGAATCGAAACGAATCGGCATCCTCATTTGTGATGAGTTAGTCTCATCTTTATCGCCGGTGAATGTTTTCCAAAGCCCTTACTCGTCACACTTTCCCTTCTGAAAGCTGGTCCTAAAATCGACTGTTAGCATCAAACTCATAAATTGAAGGGAAAATGAAGGTGACTTACTCATACATCCAGAAACCATCGTTTCCAATAGCTCCGAAAGAGCATCCGTTGATACCAAGGGCAAGCAAGTTTTGGCATCGCCCACCAGTAAGGCCAGCCTTGGCTCCGTGAGAAGTCTTGGTCGTGAACAGAAACTTGCCCCGACCGGAAGGCGCATTGACACATGTCTTTCTCTCCTCGTAGATGTCGTACATGCCGCCACCACCACCGCTGTAGCACCACTCCTTGGCGGCAGCAAGGCCAGCAGCCTTGTCAGCGCCCCAAGGGTAGATCTCGGTGTTGCCATAGCACTTCACAGTAGTGGGAGGGGTGTATCCGATGGTGTGGATACAAGCATAGGCGTCTGCCCACAGGTATTCACAGTTATCGCCGACATTGGGGTTCCATTCCATGAACTGCTCAACGTTCAGGCCGTAGTCGGAGGCGATTCCGAGGCAGCCGGTGTTCTTTTCGACGAAGTGGAAGCGGTCGCAGTTATCGACCATGCCAGGTTGGATGGGGAGGGGGGTTGTGATGCCATTGTCGCCCTTTGTGGTTTCAATGGCTGTGGCCTTGAGAAGGACCTTGCTTGGCTCCTTGGTTGGGGTGTCGGCTGGGGCAGCAAGGGAGGAGCCAACATTGGCGAGGAAGAGGGAAGTGATGGTAGAGAACTTCATTTTGATGTTTGAAACGATAGACTGTATTGTTGTGAATGTTTGTGAGTTGATGAGAAAAGAAGATTGTTCATGGAGAATTGGGTGCTTTTTATATCCATCAAAACTCCATCAGGTCACCATCGTGAAGTCTTAGCCTTGCAAGGCAAATTAGGCCACCACTACTGTGCCTCTCAAAAAGTCCTCAGCCTAATTCTCTTCCTTCCAATAACGAAGATCACCGACGTCGCATGGTGTGTGGGTAGTCGGATGATAGTACCGGTGATTACCTAGTTGAGATGTTGCCGTGAAGGTTAACGGTTAGGCTATCCGGAGTAGAGTCATTTCAGTGAGCTGTTTCCTCTTTAGCGTGTGCTAAGATCTCACTCGCTTGTGCAAGGTCCACTGTTAGCCTCAGCCACCCGCTGTAGGGCTACAGGGGAAAATCAGGGACCTGTCGGGACATCGGAGACGCTATGAGTACCTGAGCGTTTGACCAGTAGTTTCGACATTCCAATCCATCGATGTATAGCTAAACTAGAAGACCCACGAACGAACAATAATTTCTTTCGTCTATGGCTGGGCAATTGCCTCCCACTGAAGACGGCGGAGAGCAAATTCTTCCAGTGTTCTCAGCCCCAGGCAAACGATCCACAGTCCCTGCACCTAAGGAAAATTACCACCTTGGCATGCGGCGTAGTCCACTCACAACGTGGCAGTCTGTCCAAAAGGTGCCGTCGCTTCCTTCATTTCTTAGCCTATACGAAGTTTTCCGAGGAAAGTCACTCATGGTTTAGAGCGCACCACTAATTGGTCCCGCTCTAGATTGAAATAACCTTAACTAAGTAGGTCAGCATTGCGAGGATGTGACGATAATTTAGTGCCTGTAACGTTGCGAAAGACAAAGAATTGAGGCTGTGTTCTCAAAGTAACAACCTCGGTTTGCATCATCCTCAGTTCATACTACTATGGATAGTATTTGTGACCAGTCCTTAAGTATCTCGGAAAAGACAGCTAGTAAGCTTAGGAACATTGTGTTTTTTCTCCATGGGTGACATCTTGAGGATCATTCCAAATATTTCGAGAATATCTCTAAAGGACAATAACTACCTACCTCACAGGTCATCCTCCTGACAGTCTACGATGAGTCATCCTCCTACTATGGCTCATCATCTATCCGTTGTCCAGATTCCATCATCAACTGTCGTTCATACTCCAATTGCATGCGCATCATCTCCAACTCTACTTCCTCCAAGTCCAAAGGCCTTTCGTCACGCTCCGTCTGTACAGATTAGTTAGTAAGACAATCCTTCCAAGTAAAACGTCACTCAACATACCCGTGAAATCTTCTTGTTTTTGTGCCTCATCGCAACACTAAGTAACTGATCCGCCATGACGACAAAGTCAACACCGTAGCCATTCCTCTCATCGGATCCAAGGAAGAACTTGAGTGCTGGGCCTGTTCGGTATGTATGTGGTAGTTCCACCTCCACAGAGCACTCCGACGGGCAGACTCCCCATGCAGGACTCGTTCTGTCGTTCTCAGCTACATATTGCAGTCCTGTCAAAACTCCTCCTGGGTTCATCCACTGACGGAGAGCCTTGAGGCGTGAGTCACCAACTTCCCATGTTTCTGTGGTATAGTGCGATCTTTCCAGTAGTTCGCTAATCGGAGACCCGCCGTAAGCGCAGTGGCACCAGAAACCTTCTGTCACTGAACTACTTTCCACGTTTCGGACATAGGTTGGCCCAAATTCTGATGGTTTTGACTCGTTCGCGAAGAAGTGTGTAATTGATATTATCGGGAGACCAGGGTTTGATGTCTTGTGGCAGACATTAACTTTGACAGTCTTAATAGGTTTTGTGCAGTCTAGCCATGCGACTCTCGCTTGGGACGGCGTCGTTATTAGACCATAGATCGGATCGATTTCTTGCATGGAGGGTTTGTGGGCTGGACCACTGGGACACCAGGGATAGTTATGAGAATCAACCTCTGTGTCCTTGATAACGTGTTCTGGCGGTATCACCCCATCACGCGTGAAAACACCAAATGACATAGAAGCCCATGACACACTGTCCTTTGTCCTGGTCAACAAGTGACTTCGCGTTCGGTCCGTTCTTCCCCATGATGATCTGCCGCAGCAAGTACGGAAGAACGAATTCCGTGGCATCTTGCAGCCCCTGAAAGATCATTGCTTCTTTCGTACTCACCTGAACCTTGTCATGAGGGAGCCCCTGCTCTTCCGTGTTAGCAGAAAACCAGAACGGATTATGCTCATATCATCGTCACAATACACCAGGACGCCTAACGCGTTATTAAGAGTGCCAAAGGAACTCGACCGGCGGCGAAGAGACATTGGCACTCATCCCGCTCATACAATAGATGGTCTGAAGTGATAGGCGAATGACCAAGTGTCGAAACCAAAGACTTTTCTTAACGTATCACGTGATTCAAATGATCGATCACTTTGAGGCTTGCTACTCAATTATGCCCAGTAACGAGAAAATCTTCCGTTTCATTCTCCTTTCTCACTCCTCATCTCGTGCCATACATACAAACATGTCCGACACTGAAAGCCAGTCCGGCTCTGATAGCGGCTCCGACGCTGATTACTTTTCTGACTCGAACCTGGAACGCATCGCTACGCACGTTTACTGCGCGCTATGCGGTGTGACCGCAGGTTATCTTGACTTAGAGGATGTTGGTCGTCTTGAAGAAGATTTGTACGACCTCGATCTCGTTACCGATCCTAAAGTCAAGTGGCTTCGAAATGTTAAGCTCATTGGCGAGAACCCATTCTCTCCGTCTACGAAGAAGTGAGTAGTTTAATTCCAGCTCAGATAACAAGGGCGCTAACATATCTCTAGGGCATTCATAGTCGATGCTGTTAGATGCCGGGATGACGGCTGGTTCAAAGTATCTGCCGACTTCCCTTTCCCCACAGGATGTAAATCGGACAGCATTCAGGTGTAAGAAAAGGTTATACCCACTTTATGGAGACTCTGCTAAATGGTAAAAGGTACCGCTGGGACCTTGAGTATCCCATCTTCATTCCGCTTCACTCAGCTTGCTACGAGATATTTGAGAAGGTTGTTGCTCCGAATCAAGTTGATGTGCAGGCTCTTTACGACGCCCTGAAGAAGCAAGTACCCAAGGATAACCCATTCTCCAAACGAATTCAGGCTATTGTCTGGGATTATGGTGAATGCGAAGATGAGCTTCGCAAACGGGAATTCGTGACCAATGGAGGTGAAGAAGACCTAGTCACTTCTCCGACCGAAATTCCTGGTATCGAGGCATGCCTGGAGAATCTTTTGTCGATATGCAAGAACCAGTTGCCTAAACCAATGAAATCTCAGGTTCCTATTGGCAGTGGTAGTTCCCCAAACGGGCTGCTCGCTATTCTGCCCAAGGAAACCCTGTTCGACATCTTGATGCATCTTGATGACGATGACTTGAACAACACACGTCTTGCCTGCAGGGAGGCAGCCGTCATGACTTATTCTCAAGCTTTCTGGCGCGAGAGGGTCTCTGTCATAAATCCCTGGATATTGGAGTTTCTATCGACTGCTGATACCCTTGGAGTCGACTGGTTCGTGGTGTATTTTATGACAGAACTCATCGTCAGTCGCAAATTTGTGGAAGAACCCGATGAGGAAAGCCTTCTTAATGGTGAGGAGGTATCGCCATTTGACGTTCCTAATATCATTCCTATTCTACATCTTGAGAACCGTCAACGGATTTGGGATTCGTGTACGGAAATGTACCTCCACGCGATGGAGGTCGAAGTAGAAGCACCCCCTCGTCCGGAACTGAAGGCTGCCTTTCTTCACGACGTGGAGATGACGCCTTTGGTGCCCCTCCGCATACCGCGTTACAGCGATTCTGGTCTTCATCTAACAATGGCTCCTTTCCTGGATAGCTTCAACGACTTGCAGGATGCCCAGCCAGTCATCACTGTTTATCGGTACCTTAACTACGGTCAACTTGCTGGTATCGAGGCACGGCCATCGCAGACTGCCGATTCAGTTCTGATCGGGCCAGATTTTGGTAGATTGGAGGCATCGCCTGTGAAAAGCGACGAAGTCCGTATACCAGCTGGTGACTGGCTCGCTGCAGTCATCTTTACAGGCAGCGAAAGTCCTTCCCTAATCGATCCGGATTATTATGGCGACATACCGCCGTATTCATTCTTTGTGAGAGGGGTGAAGTTTGTCTTCCTGCGAAGTCCTCCAGTTCGAATCGGTGTGACGGAAGGTGAACATCGACTCTTTGTGCCCAGGAAGGGCACGTTCCCTGTCGGCTTTGCTGGAGATTCATCGCCACGGCTCCTTCTGAAACTCGAGAATTTTGCGATGATCTGCCATCCAATTGCTAGAGTGGAGGGACCAGGTATGCATCGGGTTACGGACCCTCAGGTCACCACCACCTTTTCCCGTGATCCCTTGGCGACGGAATACCTTTGGAAGAATGAACTGCCACCTCCAGAACTTCACATCGAACGTCTCTTAGAAGACCCTATCTTCAGAACCCCGAGTTGTTCACTCGAGTCTCTTGTATTCGGGACATGCGACGCCGATCTAGCGAAAATGACAGCCATTGGAGTAGACGCTTGGCAACAAGGCATCGAAGTCGTCTACACTGACGGTTCTCGACGTGGTATTGGGCCTGGTAGAGTCGCGATGCAGTACCATTCCATCGATGGCCCCGGCGGCGAAAGAATTATAGCATGCTATCCTAGACGGGACCCTTCTGACGATCGTATGAGTTGGTGGAGCTTACGCTTTATCACCAACCGCAATAGACATTTCATCTTTGGGGACGGGCCATTCGATTCAAGCGATTCAGACAGACTCCCGAGGAAAGAAAACCACGGACGCATCCTGATGGGTGTATATGGTCATTGGGGACGAATCAGTGGTCCGAAACTGCAAACCGATGTGATCAAGCAGCTGCAAGCGATCGGAGGTTTCTCTGCTTACCATGATAAGTTCATTCGTGGAGATATGCTCACCGATGAGGCTGACCGATTTTGGTGTCCCAGTCCTCCTCGAGGGGTACAACGTCTAGTTGGTCCTGTTTTCGGCGATCCAGTAAATGGTGAACAACGTTTCAACAACAAGGATGAGTCGGAATTGAGTGACTATGCTTCAGTTGCGTGGTTCGACTGCAGCAGACCCCTCAAGTCGATAAGAGTTACATTCTGTCACACGAGTAACAAGGAGCGAATGCCTATGGCAAGCCTGATATTCAACTACTCAGACGGCACTAGCAAGTCTATAGGCCCGACAGAATTCAACCCACCTCAGGACCCTGGCTTTCGGCGCGAATGGTGTCCATGCCGGCTGATACCCCTCGCTGTACCTGCTGTCATGATAGAGTCACCACACTACAAGCATTTTGACTGGGACTTGAACGGAGCGTATCTTACGGGCTTTAAAGTCTGGACAGGAAAACACGGGGATATGGAACGGTTGCGATTTCTTGCTTCTGACGGGAGCAAGACTGACACCCCGGGATATCGGTCAGGCTATAAAGAAGAAAAACATACAGTTGAGTTCAAGGACATCCGTGATGGATTCTCGCCTGCTTTGAAGGTTTGGTATGATCACGACGGTGGAGTTTTCTTTGGGGCTCGGATTATTGCGGCGATACAGGTCATGGAGATTGAAAATGGACGGAACGATGATCTGGTTGAGTCTTTCTCCGGAATGAGTACTTGAACTCACTCTTGTACGGACTGGAACTCTTACAAGGTTGTATATAAATGGGCAGCGTTTGAGAGTTAATGACTAGGTACAATATCATCATATATCTCTGTCTTGACATTACGACTTGTGCTGCATATCGGAAGTGGCCTTGAGAAAGGCGCGTCGTGAGAGCAAATGGGCGTAACCAACTATGGTCTTGTCTTTTCAACAGACGCCGCCGCATCCTTGCCACCTTGGCACCTATGAGGAGGCCTTTAGCCCCCAAATATGTTGGTTGCATTCCATGCTTAATTCACCAATCGGTCTGGCACCCCTTGTTTATCTGCAGTCAGCTTGCCACAAGCGTCTAAAAATATGAAGCAGGCAGCCAATTACAATCAAAGCGAAACCAGGCTTTCTGTATGGGCTCGCAACAAAACAGCGGCCGTCCCCCATTCCATGGTCGTCCCACTTTCTTTCTATCTATGCTCATTTGTTCAAATGTCTTACGAATCGCTTAAAGGCACACCCGGTGGTGATTATGCGGAGTCTGAGTATACAGATCACAAGACATCCATCGGAGCGAATTGGCATAATGGACCCAGCACACTTCGACTGGGTAGGATAGAAACTATTATTTCGTGGTCTTACGATGTTATCCTAACCCTAACGCCTGCATGTTTCTTCGGTAAGTCTAGACCACAATGCAGAGTCACTCTTCACTAATCCGCGATCAAATCACAGGTCTAGTAATAGCCGCAATCCACCTCGACAACCAACCAATCTCCCCATACGGTGAAAGGGTCGTGAATCTGACTCTTCTCAGCCCGTCAATCTACCCTATCGTTTTCGCAGCTGTCGCTAGTCGCTTCTTCAAGAACCTCGCACGTTGGCGTTTGGAAAAGCGTCGGGGTATCGAGTTGGCGACCCTTGAACAGATCTTCGGCAGCCAAAATCTTGCAGGTGCGGTAGAGAGACTTCTCTTTGTCCGTGCCAAGATTACCATCGGAATTGCCATCCTCTTGATCTGGTGTTTATCACCCATCGGCGGGCAAAGCGCTGCTAGACTGCTACGAAAGGAAGCTTCGGTACGAAACGGAACAATCTATTACACGCACGCTGCTTCGCAGAATCCAGAGAATGTAGCTTCGTATTCTGGCCGACCGGGTGTGACGGCGATTTATAGCAATAGCTTCCTCTCATCTCCGTCTATGAAGAAGAACCTTGTAGACTTCTGGGATTGGCCAAGGATTCCTCAGTGGCCAAAGAACGCTGACCCGAACTCGAAGCGTGCTATCGATCTCCATGGGATCGCTAAAGGCGAGGAGTCCTATATCTCACTCCTTGGTGTTCACATTCAGGGTTTGAACGAATTCGATGCTGAAGCCCAATATCAGTTCAGTGTCGAGTCGCTATACCACGACTTCTCATGCAACAAACCGCCAGAGGTTGATGTCTACTTGAACGAAACGAAAAACAAGATACCAAAGTCTTGGAGAAATATGACGAAGTTATTCGAGCCGTCCGACGATATGACTCGGCTATTAGAGCCGACCGGATCCAAAAAGAGATCCAGTTCTTTCGCTGCACTTGTCTCTGGTCCGAATTTGGAAGACCTGTATCCAGATCCTGAAAGCAACCCAACATTATTGGAGGACCTGCCGCCCTTCTACATGTTATACGTCACTGTAGACGCGAAAATCGACTACATTGATGACAAGAAGCCGTTGACAATTTTTAACTGCAGTATTCATCCAACTGTTGTTGAAACGGACATTGTCTGTAACTCGTCTGTCATCTCTACAAGCTGCTGGGCGACGCATCAGCGCAAGCTAAAGAAATACTACAATCCGCGAAACAGCTCTTATACAGCACTCATGACCAAATTATCTCAAGATGATAAAATACATCCGCAGTGGAGAGCCGCACAGGGTGAAGACAATAAGTATCTGACCTCTCGATACATCACGAACGCCTCAACAGCAGAATTTGAATTCGGCAATCTCTTCGACAAGAAGTTATTCTCAACTCGCATGACAACGGCCTTCAATACTTTTGTGGATGCGTCGTATTATTCCTTGGATCACACATACGCGTCATTTCGACTTCTGCCCAGCGATAACGACATCCCGTTTACAAGTCAAGGCTCAGTAATGAACACAACAGAAGCGGTCGTCACGAGCATGGAGGAGGTCTACCGCGTCAACAGGGCATGGCTGATCATTCTCATCATCATTACAAATTTTCTGATTTTCTTGGGTATTCTTGGGCTTGTGCTTCAGATGTTCATTCGGGGACCTGACATACTTGGTTTTGCGAGCTCTCTTACACGTGAGAACGTTGACATAGACTTACCGCCTGGAGGGTCGGCACTGGATGGACCGGCAAGAGCGAGAGCTCTGAGAAGCTTGAGGGTTCACTTAGCGGATGTTCAGCCAAAAGGGGAGACGGGATATATCGCGTTTACGGCGGTCAAGCAAAGTGATGAGGAAAAGGAGGGGTCGTGGAGGGATTTGAGTCTCAAACGACATTATGAGTGAGGAGGGTGAGGAGCGATTAGACCAATTGAAGCTTACGGCTGGAACAACTATTTACCCTCATAGTACTAGAGCTCTATCACAACAATTTTCATTTAAGATGATACCAAGCGTTTTACCAACATGCGTCTCTCGTACTATAATCTTGTCGAGCCATGGTGACAGCTTGTTGGAGTTGAGCTGTGGACTTGAGGAGTTTTATATGCGCTGGCGACAAGAGACGACCAAAAAAAAGACTCCGTCCGATTCTCAAGATGTCGTTGTCGATACTTGATCGATAGGTTGGATAACCCAAAATCTGTGGCACGGCCAAGGTACGGTTATTGGTAAGAATATTCTAGCTCCACCTCGATGCCAGGGTAGATAACCTGAGAGGTGCCGCCCAAGTTGACTTGAGAGGTGCTCCATTTTTAGACCTCACCTGAGAGGTGCAACCAGACATATGATTGGTTCGACTACGTCATGTATGGAGCACCTCTCAAGTCAACTTTGAGGGCACCTCTCGGGTCAGCTTGGGCATCGTCTCTCAGGTCATATACGAAGACTAGAGATACAAAGACTGTTCACAGTAAAAACTTATTACAAATTGAAGCTGCATATGATATTCTTGTTAAAAAAGGCAAAAGACTGGTAACAGAAGCTAAGGTGTTGTCGTTTTTACAGTCCTAGGTTATTGTGCATGGGCAGTCGAACCTGCAAAAGACGAAGTAAAAGCCACCGCGGTCTGGGATGACGTCTAAAGAGATTGGTAAACTCATACTCAATCTGAATTCTACAAAACTACACTAGAGTCTTTTTTATACTATATGTTCAAGGATAAGTCTATGTCTCGAAGATGAATGCGTGCAATGTGTAACACAATCTACACTCACGTCATTACCCTACACCTATGCTCCATTTTAGCAGCCCGCAAGCCAGCACAGCCAGTACATAAGCATAGCCCAACAGGATAAAAGTACCATCACAATCAAGTCTATAGAGTGTCAGTTCAGTTATCAATCTCTTACCGATCTTCACCTCTCAAACTCAAAATTACACTTTCGATGACCGATCAGATAAACCGATCTCGGCATTCCCATCGTCCATTTCCGACGCATCTCCACTTAGTCGGCGGTTAGATCCGCAGCCATTGGATAATCTTATCAGATTTCCGAAAGTCCGCTTTGTCATGCCATGTCACAAGGTCATAATCAGGTTGCTGGTGCGGTCACATTACTATTTCAGGCACCCAACACCTGCACATGACAGGGGTTTTCTGTAACAATGCGCGAAAAATGATACCCCTGTTACCTGATATTTCTTTTTCGTGTGTCGTGATTTTTTCTTTATTTTCTTGCATCTACAGTCCTCAGTTATTTGAGGGATACTGAGACTATGGCTTCGCCTGAGACAGCGCCTCTTTTAGGCGCACCCGGCCCGAGTACTCTCCCAACCGCCGATTCCATCACAACTCATAATGTCCGCCCAGCAAATCCAAAACGTCTATCCGCAGGCGTAGCCCGCATGGCTATCATATCCCGCTCCCTCACCACTACTCACCGAATCTGGCTCTTTTCAGGAATCTTCCTCGTCGGCTACGCCTACGGCCTCGAATCACAAACTCGTCTCGCATACCAATCCTACGCAACATCCAGCTTCGATCTACATTCATACCTCTCCACCATCAATGTCTTGCGAAATGTCATCGCGGTCGCTGTGCAGCCTAGCGCTGCGAAAATAGCGGATGTTTTTGGGAGGTTTGAGGTTATTGCTATAAGTACTGTGCTGTATACGCTTGGTATTGCGATTGAGGCGACGGCGGGGAGTGTTGAGGTTTTTTGTACCGGGAGTATTATTTATCAGATGGGGTTTACTTGTGTGGTGCTGTTGTTGGAGGTTCTTATTGCGGACTTTTCGAGTATGCGGGCGAGAGTCTTTTTCAGCTATTTACCCGCCATCCCATTCCTCATCAATACTTGGATCAGTGGGAACATCACTTCTGCGGTCTTGGAAACAACGAGTTGGCGATGGGGTTTGGGAATGTGGGCGATTATATATCCTCTCGCTTCCCTCCCTCTCCTCTCATGTCTCTACTTCCTCGAGCGCAAAACCTGGAAAGGTGGCAAAGAAAGCGAAGAAGTTGCTCTTCTATCCCTCAAGACGAAAAAGGGAAGAGCAGACCTTTTCCATCAACTCGATATCATCGGTCTTGTTCTTCTCGTCTCGGCATTCTCACTCATCCTTGCTCCTTTGACCGTTGCCGGCGGAACAGCAAGTCATTGGCAAAGTTGGTACATCAGCCTACCTTTAGCATTGGGTGTTTGTTTGATGGGTGCGTTTATTACGTGGGAGCAGCGCGGTGCGAGACATCCTCTTATCCCATTCCATCTTCTCCAGGATAGAGGAGTCTGGTCTGCCCTCGCAGTACGAAGTTTACTCAACCTTGCATGGTGCACACAAGGGAATTATCTCTACACGATTCTCATCGTCGCATTCGACTTTTCCATCGAGAACGCCACTCGCATCCTGTCATTCTTCTCCTTCTTCGGTGTTATCACGGGTGTACTAGCCGGGCTCGTCATTTTCAAGATTCGAAGACTTAAGTTTATTATTGTTGGCGGCACACTACTTTTCATGGGCGCTTTTGGAATTTTGATAGCGTATCCTGGCGGTGCATCGGTATCCTCAAAGGATGGTATTATCGCGGCGCAGATTTTACTTGGTGTGGCTGGTGGATTCTTTGCTTATCCGACACAAGCTTCCATCCAAGCTTCCGCGTCCCGAGAACACGTTGCAATCCTGACAGGATTGTACTTATCCTTCTACAACGTGGGCAGTGCGTTCGGCACATGTCTCTCCGGAGCAATCTGGACACAGACTCTTTACAAATCACTCAAGCGAAACTTGGCCTTTCAACCAGACGAAGGTCTTGCCAAGGCGATTTACAACAACCCTTTCTCTATCATCCCAGATTATCCCGTCGGAACAGAAATTCGAGATGCAATCATAAACAGTTACAGTTCTGTGCAGCGATTGCTTTGCATTGCGGGTATTTGTGTTTGTATACCCATGATTATCTTTGCTTTGGCTTTGAGAAATCCGAAATTGTCAGAGCAGCAGATTCAGGATGAGGATGAAAACGAAGATTGAGAGCATATAGAATTATAGATCATTTAGATGCATATAGACAAATTGATATAACGCCTGTTTACTTAGTTTAAACACCTTGTTCCCAACGCTTCTGTAACCGTCCAAGCATCATCTTAACATACTCCACATTCGTAACATCAGGCACATTCCTCAAAGTGTTACTATCCTCCCTCGAAACATCCGTCAAGTAATCCAAAGGCCCAGTTTCAGCTTTTGTAGAAGCTTTGTTGCCGTACTTGCTCTCAAACCAGTCCAGAAGCTTGATGGGAGGATTCTTGGCGGGATCACGATCGGAGGAGCGTAGACGGTCCATCCATTCGTTCGTGGGAAGGGTCTCGAATTTGAAGCCTGCTTCTTTCATGGCGGGAAGCATATGTTTACCCCAGTGGAAACGTTGGGGATGGAGGATGTGGTAGACCAGGCTGGGATCTGGACGGGTGCTTGTGGATAGGTCGAGGATTGTTGATGCTGCGAGATCAACTGGTAGCCAACTCATTTCCTAGTCATCATTAGCATGTTTCGCCAAGTCGAACGCGTCTGGGACTTACCTCGTTCAACGCTGGCAGAGCACCAAGCGTAACAGCAGTCTGAATCATCAAAGGAATACCCTCGGTAGTATTCCACTCTCCGACCTTAGTATCACCAACAAGTTGTCCCAATCTCAACACCCTCGCCCTAGCACCTGCCTTGCACGCATTACCCGTGATATGCTCAGCGACATACTTGGATCTAGCATACCCAGTATGCTGTGCATGTGCTGGACTGGGTACCAAGCTTTCCTTGACTTCTCCAGGTCTTGGTGTACTTCCAGCTGATGAAACAGACGAGCAGAAGAAGAACTTGGCCGGTTGAGGAGTCTTGACGTCAAGACTTAACTGAATAAGATTGTGCACTGCTTTGATATGCTGATCTTCAAAGCTTTGCACTGAGATGTTAAAGTTGACTGCCCAGGCACTGTGGATGATGGTTGTGAGTTTGCTTTGAAGTTCGGTTATGTGTGATTCGCTAAGACCGAGGTCTGGACGGCTGAGATCGCAGGGCAGGGCGAGGACTTTGCCACGTTGTGAGTCAGAGAGCGTGAGACTGCGAGTTTGAAGGGACTTTTCGAGGCGATCGCTGGCGGCGTGGTCGCTCGAGGCGCGAATAAGAGCCCATACTGCGCCGACGTGAGGTTGGGCTGTTAGTTGCGCGAGCGTATGAGCGCCGAGTGCACCGGTTACACCAGTGAGTAGCTAAACCATTAGTATCATCACAACTGTCAAACCCTCGGAGTGAGACTCACCACAAGCTCCTTCTCAGGCTGCGCAGAACCAGGCACATGCGGTCTAAAAGAAGAATACTTCTCAACAAGACCCTCCATGATCTTCAACTGATCCTCCTCCTCATCCCCAGCACCACTCCTCAATCTCTCCAGCTGTCTCGCGAGTAACTTGACATTACCAGTCTCGTACAAGACGTTCTGTCCGAGAGAAGCCTGGTTGCCACCAAGGTCTATTTCGCGCTTGATGAGACTCCACATCTGAATACATTGCAGACTGTCCACTCCATCTGCAAAGAAATCTGCTTCCGAGGATTCGAGCTCGACACCGCATTTAGTCTTGAGTTGTTCCAGAAGCCAAAACTCTAGTTCTTGACTGGAAAGAGTGAGAGAACCTGCTGTTTCGTCGGTTCCTTCATAGCGTTTATACGCAGCGTCAATCTCCTTCTCGAACTGCTGATACGTAGGAACCCGAATAAAGGTTCCCTTATCAGTCTTGGGATACACCACATCTGCAGAAACAACAAGAACCAATTCCTTTGGAATTCTTGAGAAGCTTTCTGCTCGGGAATTAGCGTCCTCAACAGAAGGCCAAATCGCTTCCAGAAACTCTTCATCAGTCATGTCGTTTACACGATCAGCCTTAACGATCAAGATTCCAGGATATGTCCTCCCGTCGCCAAAAACGATGGCCTCTTTGACAATCTCTTCTTGACGAATACGTCCTTCTATGGGGAGAGGAAGCACTTTTTCGCCGTTGATTAGTGTGAAGCGGTCGTCTAGTCGACAGGCGAATTTCCACAAGTCAGGACGTGTTGGGTGACGGTGGAAGAGATCGCGTGTGCGGAATGAACCGGGTGGATTGTCGGAGTTTGTGGTGCTTTTCGAGGGCAGGCCGTCTAGGGCTATGCATTCGTAGAGGCCCGGGGCTACTTCATCGAAGACGGTGTAGGGTTGGGCTGGGGGGAGGATGCGGATGTAGTTCCATGCTTTGTCGCCTTCTGGACGTTGGGACGTAGCCAGTCTTCCAGTCTCAGTCCTACAACCGTTAGTAATGTCTCAAACAACAGGGTCGATGTACTCACGCTCCATAGTTTCCACAGAGATTAACACCCCGTTCAACGAGTCTGTCACCCAAATCATCAGGACATCCACTCCCCGCATAAAGAACCATCTTCATATCCGCCAACATCCGAATACCTTCCTCACTTTCGGCAAGAAGCTTGATAACATAAGGCACGCAATGAAAGATCTCGGGCCTGACAGCTCTCAGCTGTGCCATGACCGATTCTCTCGTGAGGGGCAGGTTGTAATTCGTAAAGTAAATCTGTTTGCCAGAGTAAATAGATCTGAACACTTCGTAGAATCCATGACTGTGGAAGAATGGCGATGTGAGGAAGCCGCGCATGTTCATGTGCACCGCGAATGCACCAATGCAGCTTCCGTTGGTAAGATAAATCGGTTTTGGGAGACCAGTTGAGCCGGAGGAGTGGATTATCACAGCTACTTTGCGAGATTCTGCTTCGGGAGAATAATCTCTTACAAAGCGCGGTGCATCATGTCGGAAAACATCGTCGGGTTGTAATAAAGGTAATATCTCCAACTGGCGATTTTGTTGGACTTCTGATAGAACGGGATGGAACGTTGGTGTGGTGAGAATAGTACTGCAGTCTGCTAGACTCAAAAGTTGCGTTATAGCAGGACAAGCAAGGCGTGTTGAGATGAGAAACGCTGAGTAGCCGAGACGGTTTAAAGCGATTATTTGGACGACGACGTGAATTCCTGATTGGCCTAGCATACCAACGACGGGTGCTTTCTCAAGAGTAGGATCCTAACAACCCACTGTCAGCCACGTTCATCATGGTAAGATCAGGATACGTACCACAGATTTGAGTCCCAAACTCAAAAACCTCGCAACAGCCGCATCCGCATATCTGTCAATATCAACAGCACTATGCTCCCTAAAATCATCTACTCCCTTCTCCGGCGCTCCGAAAACAACTGCATCACCAAGCTCCACCGCACGTCGTCGGATCATCTCATCGAGCGTAAACAGCTTTGCCTGCGAAGGCTGCTGCGGCTCAGGCTTCGCCTCTGCGAGGGTATCGTGTCTGATAGTCATATTTGCGGTATTCGTTACACTAGAAAGAGACATCGTTGTTTGTCAATTGAGGAGATATATATCGCTGTGAAGACGGATATCGAGGTCTCCACTTTACGATGATCGTGGGTTTTGGGGGACGGAAAAGTGAACCCCCGCAGTTTCGGAAAAGCGATTGGGAGGCGGACACCAAATTTGGGTACTCTTTGGGGTCGGAAAAGTTCCGTTGATGTGGGGAGAGGCAATGCCAAGGTATCCGGTTTGGGGTTTCCGTTGATATAGAATTGCCGTGATACCGATATTTGGTTAGATTGGCGGTAATCTTTCACTTTCCCCGCGCTGCAAGACATCTCGTAGAGCACAGTTATGAAGCGAGAGATCGGCAATAGCATCAATAAGCCGAAGGTTATATCCCACCAATAGAGAGAACTGGTCGTATTGATGAGATTGCAACTAAACAAAGAAATTCATGCTAGCGATAACCTTATCATCGACCGGGTGAACCTATGACGGCAATTAGTAGAAATTTCATCATTGAGATGATGAATAGGTTTGTCAGGTAGATGACGAGATTATCACTCGAGTGTAGACAAATTACGCTGAAACACAATCTGTCACTTTAGCTCTTGGGGCTCACTTATCGTCCTAGATCCTAGTCGTGAACAGCTTGAGAGGTGGTCTTGACGATGGGTAAGAGAATTGAGCCCTGTGGTAGTATTCGGGTTTTTTGTATCTTGAGATTCTTCATAAGCTCTATCATGATCTATCAGTCTATGTTGCTCTTGAGATCTATCATTCATAAGTGTCTCATAGACCATTTCTTTCTCGACGTCCGCCCTGTTCAAGGCTTCATTGACCTCCTAGCAACCCAAAACTGCGCGTTATACGCACTCGTCGTCAGCGCCAGATCATCAAACCCATAAGCAGCATGCATCCCCCTAACCCCCCTCCGCTCAATCGTTCTATCACCCCATCTCTTATCCGTCTCCAAAAACTCAAATCCCAGCCCCTCACACACGATTAATATCTCTTCCAAACTCAACTGCACAAACGGCCCAGTCCCGTAAAGCAACGGACCGAGGTTAATCCAGTAACCGCCCGGTTTAAGTACCTTTTTGATAGTGTCCAGATAGGACATCAGGTTGCGGGCTGTATCAATGAAGAAGTATGTTACGACGACGTCGAATTCGCCCGGTTGGGAGAAGACGGTTGTGAAGTCACCTTCAATTAGGACGACAGATGTGCTGTTGAGTGAGGTGTCGGGGAAAGTGAGGGGACGGAGTTGGTTGCTGTGCGTGGAGTGGTGGGACCAAGAGTCGATGAAGGGGTGGAGGGAGTGACTGTTCTTTGCGCGGTCGGTTTCGATGTAGCGATAGGCTATGTTCATGTACATGGACCATTCATTTATGGTAACGTCGAAGCCTGAGAAGTCAGCAAATCATCCCAAGAAAACTCCAATATCAGCTTACCTCCAAGATTCGCAATATCATGTCCCAGTCTTCCCAATCCCGCTCCCGGAACAAGCACCTTAACAGGCTTATCACCACTTCTCTCAGCAAACAGCTCCTCAAGTGTCGTAGTCAAACACTCAAACGTAGTCTTCCTCTCACTCTCACCAGCCTCAGTCCAGTCCCGAACATAATGCTTCAAAGCCTGTGACACGGAGATCTTATCAGCCAGCTTTCCAGAAGCTTCAAGACTCTTGACATGCTTGTCGAATTCATCTTGGCTGATGCCGTAAAAGGTCATGGCGTGTTGAACAATTTGTGCGCAGAGTTCTTGGTTCTTTTTGAGAAGGCTGTCTATTCGGGTGAATTTCTTGGAGTATTGGATTGACTTTTCGAGGAGCTGTAAAGGTCAGCCTGGTATATGATGAAGGTAGGATAGGGTGACTTACCGATTTTTGGGCTTTGGATACATGCTTGTAGAGTCCTTCTAGCCGATCAAGCTCAGCTTTCTGGCGTTCATAATACCGACTATATCCGTACAACGCATCCAACAAGCGATGTCTAGGATGATGCACATTCCAATTCCCCCATCCTTTTGCCATGGACTTGTCCAATTTTTTCTTGGCTTCGACATGGGCAGGTGTATTGGGTGCACCAGCAATTTGATCCAGCGGTACGATGGCATCTTGCAATAAGCCTTGCTGTGAGTGGCGAGGAGTCAGTTGTGTGTGTCCGGGATACATGGTCCTTCGGATGACGATTGATGCTGTAACTAGAAGGAGTGAAAGACAAACCAAGTTGGGAATTGAGGCCAAGTCGGGATTTGAGGTGTCAACCTTGATGCTCTCTGCTGAGCATGGCGGTGACAAGAGCCCTAGGAGGGCTATCCAATGTATTCTCATGACTGCTGTGAATGTGTAGAGAATATCACCAACAGAAAAGAGGGCCAGATATCAAGGTATTTAACCGACGTCAATTGGTCAACTCCCAACTCTGATGTCGGATTAAAAGTTTCCTCATTCGTTTGTTGCGCCGATAAGTCAGCGATGCGATAGTGGGGCTGGGTCCAGTTTTTAAGGTGAGGACCTTGATGGGCATGCCAAGACTGCCAAGATTAAATATGAGTCCATGGATTGACTACAGGGACAGAAGAAAGACGAGAAGACTCTTTGGGACATCTGTCTCTGTTTGTTGTGTCTTATATGGGGTGGTTGGAGTGATTGAACTGGATGAGGTGGGTAGATGGGGAGAGATGATGGACTCGAGATGACTTACACCAGAGGCTCAACACCAAGAGACAGTATAGAGCATCTTCACTCAGGAACACAGCCAACAAGCTAGCAGAAGGCCATTCACACCCTCTGTCACTGTCCCCGTAGTTAATCCCAATCCTTCACACCCCCACGCTGACCTACCTGAGTCCTTTTGTCAACCAACACTCCCTGTCTTGCATTTGCCCGAAGCTCTTAGTCCGCATCTGCCCATCACGTCCAGCCCTCAGTGGCAAGCATCCTTGGCAAGCAAGCTACTGTACCTCACCATACCTTGTCTAGCAGCGCGGCGCATTTGTTTATAAAAATTCCACTCCCTTGCGCTTTCGTTCCTGCATCTTCATCTTCACTTCACTCTCAATCGTCAACCCTCTTTGTAACGTAAACATTCTTTACAAACCATCAAGATGAAGACCAGCACTTTCGCCGTCGCCCTCCTGGGTCTTTTCCCCGCCGTCTTCGCCGAGACTCTCGCTCCTTCTCCCACTGAGTCTACTGGCTGTGAGCCTCACGGTGATCACTGGCACTGCGAGGCTGCTCGTACTGCTGAAGAGTCTCACGCTGCTGGTGCGACTGAGTCGCTTTCTCCTTTGCCTACTGAGTCCACGGGCTGTGAGCCTCACGGCGACCACTGTATGTATACCTTTCTACAGTATTGAGTGTTTGCTGATTGATGTAGGGCACTGCGAGGCTGCCAAGTCTACGCTCGCTACCGAGGCTAAGGCTACCACCGACGCCGAGCACGACCATGACCACGATGAGGATGACCACAATCACACTGGTACCGAGTCGCTTGCTCCCTCTCCTACTGAGTCTACCGGCTGTGAGCCTCATGGTGACCACTGGCACTGCGAAGCTGCCAAGACTGGCGCAGAGGCAAAGGCTACCGACGACCATGACCACTCTCACGCTTCTGGCGCAACTGAGTCTCTCGCCCCTTCACCCACCGAGTCCGTCGGCTGTGAACCCCACGGCGACCACTGTAAGCCTCCTCTTACCATTATCTCAATCACCAACTAACTCCTCCCAGGGCACTGCGACGGTCCTGCTACCGCTGCTGCTACTGCTACTCCCACCGAGAGCGACGCTGCCGCTGTTACCGACAACGGTGTAGGCGCCCAGATCATTCCTTTCGCAGGAATGGTCGCTGCTGCTGTTCTGGCTCTGTAACAGGAGTGCTTAAAGTAGAGTGTCTGGGAAGGTCTTTCGTGTCGACGCCTGGATTGCAGAGGAGGATAAAAAGACATGATAGATGTGTATATTCTTCTGAGGATAGATCGTGATGATCATTAATTATGACTACTTTGACATACTCAATTGCGCTTCTGCTGTGTTGACGGTTCTTAAGATGCTACTGTGACTTCACTGGTGATTGAGTTTAATTGACAGACTTTAATTGAGGTAACATAAACACTGTCATAGTATCACAAGACAATAACTCTAATAATCTCCGCCTTGACATTTGACAGTTGAGCCTCATAGTAACATCCCATCCTCGTCCAACGTTAATCGTCCGTAGTGTACTACCGACAAAGCATGTCCGTCAAAACAACGTTTCACCCCACGCCCTCCCAACTTATCCATAAACATAACCTTGTTTTCTAGTCCTGCATTAACTAACAAACTCTTATAGCCTAACCAGTAGAATAAGCCCGAAATAAAGCGTTGGAAAATCTCTCATTCTGTGGGTAGGTTCTGCGTCCATCAAGGTTCTCACAACCGGTCATCACCAACTAGTGGAGAGATTCGCAAGGGTACCACTTCCTCGGATTGAGCTACGATTTATCACCGTCGTAACCTTGTTTACAAGCTTACCTTGTTGCTCTCTTTTAGTGGCATAATTGGGGTATGGTATGGTGGGCTGGTTGGTGTAAGTGCGAATCCTCCGCTGAAGATCCATCCGTTGCCCGACTTGGCGGGTAAACACTCCCTTGCCACCGACCATAATGCAGCTGAAGAATCTTCACGAGTTACTGTTCCAGTAATATCGCCCGTACACCAATCGTCCAGTGTTGGGCTATCCAGGTAACTGGCCCCACGGTTCACAAGCCCGCCAAGCATCCGATCAAGTTTCACTGACAAACGAGGACCTTGATGTTCACTTAACATCTCGGCCGATTAACAATTTGCCCCCACGCAGATTTTCCTTTCCCATGGCTGGCTTCGTGATGTAGACTACATAACCACCCTTACTCTCCCTCTTTGCTTACTGCTCAGTACCGAAGACCTGTATGTCCACCATGGCCCGCGTCAAGACCTTCTTCCAAAGCCGCAAGGCTGCCGTCTTCACTGGCGCTCTCTTGTTTGTAGTCGCTGTCTCCGCGACTGCGCCGGGTGCAGCTGTTAAGAGGCAGGCGAGTAAGACGGAGACGGGCTTTGAGTCTTTGACTGGATGTCATATGCATGGCCCTACACAGTAAGTCACTCCCTCAACTGCCCCTCAAATCTCCTACAGCACTGCGGAATATTTACCAACGCATTCAGGTTCTGCATGGCAGGTTCAGATGAGTACCAAATCGTCGCAGAAGCATCAGCGACAGCTACTCAAGACCTCCCATCTTCGTACACGGATTGTCACAACCATGGCTCAGACACGTACTGCATGAACCCAAGCGGCGGAGAAGTCCAAGTCCTCGGTGAAAACGCAAGCGCAACTCAGACAGCTGCTAAGGAGACTGGGTCTGCGAAAGCTGAAAAGATCACTGCTGTGTCGGATTGTCATATGCATGAGACATCTCTGTACTGCATGGGTCCTAGCTCTACAGAGTACTACGTCCAAACGACCATCACCAACACGGAAGAGTATCCTGCTCAATTGACAAGTTGCCACTCTCACGGCGAAGAAACGTATGTCCACTAGTTACTCGTACTGGGGCGAGGCTGACTATTTAGATACTGCATGTCCGACGACGGTGAAGCACCAATCCTAGCAGCCGAGGACGTCGAGTCTGGCGCCGCAGACCCTCAAGAAGAACACTGCCATTTCCACGCTGGAGTAGAGTACGTCTCCCCCATCCCACCCAAGGCATCACGTCACTAACACTACCAGACACTGCGTCGGTGGCGGTCAATCCGAAGGCTCACGATCCTGCACCCGAACAGACAGAGACTACAAAATCGGCATTCGAATCGGCATGCTCTTCGTTGTCCTTGTCGCTTCATCAGTCGGTGTCTACGGACCTATTTTGCTCTCAAGGTTTACGCCTGTTAAGTCGAATATGTTTCTTATTGTGTTGAAGCAATTTGGTACGGGTGTTATTATCTCTACTGCTTTTGTCCATGTATGTGCCCCATTCCCTTCTGTGTTTAGTTTGATGGTTTGAGGTTGAGGAGCAATCACTGACCTTGACAGCTCTTCACTCACGCGACAATGATGTTCGGCAACGAATGTCTCGGCGAATTGCTTTACGAAGCTACGACTGCTGCTATTGTTATGGCGGGCTTGTTCATCTCTTTCTTGATCGAGTTCCTTGTCCATCGCGCGATGCGCTGGCAAGCTAGCAAGAAAGCCGAGACGGACTCTGTTACTTTGTCGCCCAAGGCTGTTGAGAAGGCTGAGATGGCGAATATTAGTATTATGGAGGCTGGTATCATCTTCCACTCTTTGCGTAAGTCCTCTTCTCTGGCCTTTGGTTGGGTCAATTGACTAATGGTGGCAGTTATCGGTATCACCCTCGTCGTGGCTGGAGACTCTTTCTTCATCACCCTCTCAATCGTAATCATCTTCCATCAACTCTTCGAAGGCATCGCCCTAGGAACTCGCATCGCATCACTAGGCTACGGCTCCATGCCTCTGGCTCTAGGCCACTCGCACTCGCACTCCCCCACGCCCTCTGTCGAACGAACAGGAACATCGACCGTCCCACTCTGGAAGAAGCTCGTCCTAGCCTCTGGCTTCGCCATCATCACACCCATCGGAATGGCAATTGGTATCGGTGTTCTCAACGTGTTCAACGGCAACGACCCTTCTACTCTCATCGCTATCGGTACATTGGATGCGTTCTCGGCTGGTATCTTGGTCTGGGTTGGTTTGGTCGAGATGTGGGCGCAGGATTGGATGCTTGGTGGTGGACTTAGTGATGCGAATGCGCTGACTACTACTTTGGCTATGTTTGGGTTGCTTTGTGGTATGGTTTTGATGAGTCTGCTTGGAAAGTGGGCTTAGATGAGAATTGGAGAAGAAGAAGAGGAAGAAGAGGAAGAAAAGTTCGGTCATTTTTATGCGATGGTGTTGACAACAGATATCGTCACTACCATCGCGGCTTTGATACCACTCATTAGATTAGACATAGAGTAGCATGCTACAGCATTCGTTTCGGCACATATACTTAACAAAGCTTTCTCATTGAGAGACATTGCGATACACTCTCAACTCATCTCAATCGATCCCCAGTGATAGCGACAGTCCAGCACCAACCTAGCTCAGCTCGACTTCGCCCTCGCATTCTGAACCCTCTTACTCAATCTCCCAATGTTAAAGAAAATCCCAATAACACTCTCACTAACCCATCTAGGCAAACAACTCAAAATCCACACCTTGGTCGCCATACCACCCGCATAGAACCAATCCGGCGTACCCCCAATCAATCCACCAAGGTACCCCTCACCCCTGAGCGCAGCAGTGACCAGCTTTCTAGCATAGGTCTCAGTCTGCATCGTCGCCGTGCGCTGACTAAACGTCAATCGCTGCTGGAAGAAATCTTCAACGGGCTTGTACAGCGAGTTCTGAGGGAGAGAGCGATGAGTGCGACTGGCGATGTTGGAGCGCACTGTTCCGGTGACGGCGTTCATGACGCGCACGTTGAAGGGCTTGAGTTCGAGACGAAGAGCGCGGGACCAGACGTTGATAGCGCCCTTTGAGGAGGAGTAAATGGCGCCGAAGATGTAAGGGACCAAAGTGGAAGTGCTGGAGATGTTGATGATGAGACCTCGCGCTTCAATTAGGAGAGGTGCGAAGATTTGGACCATGGACATGGGGCCGAAGACGTTGACTTCGTAGGTGGCGCGGACGTCGTCGAGGTCCATATCCAACGCGGGGATGGTATGAGTTCGGCCGCTGGGGATGTCAGTGGTGTTCAATTGATGAGAGAGAGACTTACGCATTGTTGACGAGGATGTCGAGACGTCCTCCGGTGAGTTCAGAGACTTTCTGCATGCATTCCTTGATACTCTTGGGGTCAGTGACTTCAAGAGGGAAGCAGCTCATGCCAGGACCTTCAAGGTCTTTGATCATGTCTGTATTTCGCACGGTCGCTATGACATGGCAGCCTTCAATTGATTAGCTAGTCATTCTTCAGATACTCGATGAGGGACTGACCTTGGCGATTGAACTCTTTGGCGAGAGAATGTCCAATACCTCCAGGTGAACATCTATTCTCATTAGCATCTGCTCCCAATTTTTCTGCGATGGGGTTCTTACCCTGTAATCAGGACGTAGGTCTTTTTCTCAGCCATGATTCTGACAATTGACGTTCAGATACAGTTCCTCAATGAATTGGATGATCGATTGATGTGTTGAAACTGCAATTGAAAGTAATTGAAGTTCACTGAGGAGAACATGTGAAGGTAGCCTGCGCTGTTCGGTGAAATCCGCGGGTCCCCACTGACCGAGGCCCGCGGGTGCACAGCCACATTGAGCAGGTAACAAGCCACAGTTCGCTGAGCAGCAGTACAGTAAAGCAGATGGTGTTGAGTTTGTTGATGATGTCTCAACAAGATGCATCCCGCTACAATGATTAGAACGTCTTGTCTGTTTCTTGCTCTTAACCTGGCGACCGTTTTCTTTTTTCTTTCTGGGAGCATCGTTGACGACGTGTCGCAAACACCCAAGTCAAAGGCAAGAAGCCACTGAATAGAAGCCGACCAGTCTCAACAACAAGCACACTCGCGGTCGCCGCGGACGGAGGTATGAACCGGCAGTTCGGCACTGGTGTCAAGTTTTTATCTTCCCTTAGACAAGTCGAATAGTCGCCCACTCAGCCTTGGCCGTGCCCTTATCTTTGTTCCTAGGATCCCTACTCTTTGCTTCTTTCCATACTCGCGCCGAGTCGCGCACCCTCTGTTCAAACTCATCCCCTACAGCAGGGAGATTCTTCAGTATCGCAGGCCATATTTCGTCGGCGCCGCCACCATAACCTTTACCGAAGCTACCAATGCGGACGAACTCTCTCATGCCATCACTCCATGGTCTCTCCTGGACTACTAAACCCTTAAGCCTTGATCTCATCCGCGGCGTCCACATGTCAACTAACGGAATGAGGAAACACGTCGGGACAAAGTTCTCGCATGCTTCCAAGGCTACAGTGAGTGCCGAATCATCACCGCTGTGAGTTCGTGGGTATGGAAGCGGAAGTAAGAAGCTATCTGAAAACTGGTGAAAGCACTGGTTCTTAGCTTGGTTAAGCTGGCCTTCAATGCCCGGTTCGAAGCCACTGAGATCGCCGTACTGAGCCTCAACAAGAAGGCACGATATTTCCAGCGACGCCGACTTGGGTAGACCGTAAACATCGCTTCCCAACGGCTCGAAGTCGATGTTACGTAGGTATGCCATCGGGATTTCTTGAACATGCTCACGCCAAGACGCACCATGCTCCAGTCTCCATTCGATAGGACCTGGACAGGAAGCCCACGACCACGAGGGAACCGTCTTATCTGGTTGTCGAATAAACAATTCCAGGTCAAGCTTGACACGATGATTGGTACCCTCTGGACGCGATGGTTCGAAGGTCGGATGCCATAAAAGATCTTCAATCCAATGAAGCCTCTGCAAGCCGGCGACATATTCCACGGCCTCATTTTCCTTTCCTTGGTACGACTCGGAGTTTCTCCCCTCAATCAGAGTTTCTTTTATCGGGCTCAATAAGAACCTTGCGATCCCTGACATGGCAAGCAATCTATCCCTTTCAAAGGTCAAGTCCAGTTTCATAAACTGAGTCACAAGTTCTTGCCAAATTGAGTGGTTTCCATTCTCGTGGGAAATATTTTTCCGTTTATAGTCCGCTTTGGCCGTATGGATTCCACTGGGCGCAGTCTCACAAGATCTGGTGTTATCGCATTGCCAGTAGAATTGGTCGTTTCCCACATATAGAGCCCTTGGCGACAGAAGCTGTTCTTGGAACACCCATCCTCGTCGATTGACTGGTGTTTGATCAATTGCCGTACGCAATTCCCATTGGTCTTGCACAAACATGTACCGACCAGGAACGACGCTTAAGTCTGGATTCCAGTCGTCCCATCGAGCAAGTGCACGATGATCCCGAGGCCTAAGAAAGCCGCAGGGGGATTCCCAACAAATGCTGAAGGTACAGAAGGCATTTGCATAGACTTCTGTCATGGTCGCAGCTTCGCGCAGAAAGTCGTCTGTCGAATCCTGGAAAATACATAGCGAGTCGATCCAAACATACTGGATTTCCAGTCTTCGGCAAAGTACGAAAACGTCTTGGTAACTGCGCGGTACGGCTTTATCGGGCTGGTTGGATTGGAAGTCGAGATAGTTGCTTTTCGAGAGACGAGGCGTATCCGCGGTCCACCGGTGCGATAGCGCAACATACTTGGGGAGGTCATTGCGATTCTTCGTTTCGATCAGGGACCATGCTTGGGAGTCATAGCTGTGAAGATCGATGAGTCGTGTCGGTATAGTTGGGCTATTCATAGCGCGCCTCTTTGCGACACATCCATCGCCTCCAGACCCATGACCAGTGTCGCACATAGAAAGCCAATTCTTCACAGTCTTCACGGTTGTATCTGACCCCATTTGGTCTTCTAAAGGGGTTTTGGCCACAACTTCTGAAGTGGGAGGTCAGTCACCTTTCGTGTGACCTCAGGAGGACTTACCTTCAAATCTCTGTTTTGTAGCTCTCTTGAAATGGAACTCAACATAATCCCAATCTTTTCTGTCAGAAAGGCATCCTAGCGTTATGGCTCCGGAGGCATGCGCCAAGTGACGTCCATAGTAAAGACAGAGAACGAACCCTTGGCGCACATGATCGTGGTACGAGGTCGTAGGCGAATCCCTGATGTGCCGCCAAACGATGCAGCAAACTGGACAGAAGCTGTCAAGGGACTTGCAAAATGATTTCCAAGACGAGTGTATGAGTCCAGGGAGTTCCGGCAACGTTTCTGGAACAGAAGGTTCGTTGACTCGGGCTAAGAGCCAGTCACGACACGCATGTTCTTCGCGAGGCTGAACCTCGGGATTGTCATCGCCTTCGAAAATGCAAAACAGGTCATAACACGGATCGCAAAGTGCCATTTTTGTTCAGCTTTCTGTGAAGCATAAAAGAAGCATGTTAGCGCGCAATGTCGGGCAGCTCGAGGAATATTTCGCATCCGCCTGAATGTTGGCCGCGGCCATTCCCCACCTCAAGGCAAAAAGCTGACTGCAGCTTTTCGAGGCTGACAAGGGAGAGAAGGCCAATCAGAGCCAGATACCATTGCGTCGAAGGTCGCATCATTTGCGGTGTCAAAAATGGGCGAAGCCATCGTGATGCCATGGAAGCGCAACTTCAGGTATGGGATCGCGTCGTCCGAAAGCGATGGTGAAAGTGGGAGATAGTCTGGAAGAAGCGGGTGGGGTAACATGCGACAAGAAAGGTCACGAGGAGAAGCGAAAAGAGTAAAGCTTTGTCGTTGGAGGATGACAGAAAAGATGAAGGAAGATGGATGCACGAAAAGATAAGGGGAGAGGTCGGAGGTGGAGGGGGTAAGAAAGACGAAGAGGGAAGAGGAAAGAAGGAGGGTAGGTAGGCAAGGCATGAACTTCCAGAGGAAGGAGCCAAACAGAGCAATGGTCAGCAAGCACTCCTTCCACACAGCATAAACAATAGAAAGACGGTTAAAAAGAGTCAATATGTACGCTAAATGCCATCCGATATGTAAACGGCACACTATCCCAAACTCCAAGGCTAATACCTCAATCTATGTATCCCATTAAATCCCTTTCCTATCATTTTACTTCTGCATCTCCCCATGCGGCCTATACGGCGTCCCCGGCGCAGTCTGCGGCGAAACCATCGCCGAATCCCCCGCAGAAGAATGCAACCCATCTCTACTAAACCCATCTCTACTAAACCCATCTCTAGCATACGCATCAACAGGCGTAGACCCAGGCATCTCAACAGCAACACTCGAAGTCCCATCCATCTCAAATATAGGCGCAGGCGCAGCAACAGCGTTATCAGGCGGTAATTCGACGGGGCCGGCGTTGGGTTTGTATTGTGGGGTGTAGTAGCCTCCTGCGTTGGGATCGGGTGTTTGCCAGCCGGAGGGTTTGGCTTCGCTGGGTGCGTAGGGCGAGTTTTGTGTTTCGTAGTTGGGGAGCATCGGGTGCGATTCTTCGGCGTTCTTCTTGCGGCGGTGGAGCCAGAACCAGATGAATAGCCCTACGACTGCTGCGCCGCCTGCTGCTGCACCGACAGCCACACCGATGGTAGCGCCCGTTGTCAATCCCGTACTTTCATCATCCGCAGCAGCATCGGTTGTAGAAGCAGCAGCAGTATCACTACTCTGCGAAGCACTCTCCGTCGCACTAGCAGTACCACTAGCACTAGCACTCGTCGTGCTGACACCATCATGCGCAGCCTGCTCGAATTCCTTTTTCGTAGTCTTCATAGGTGTTTGCGATTCCGAACACGATGTCTTCATCATATCGTACGTCCCATCAATATCGTTAGGCGATTCCTTGCCCACACACGCCGCAGATCCAAGGATGAAGTCATTGTTGTAGTTTCCCAAGCCGCAGAGACAATAGTTCATTTCCTTCGCGTCGTTGCCAGTGCAGGAGGCGTCTGCGGCGTTTTTCTTGAGGCATGCTTGGGCGCCCTTGGGGTAGAGGGAGAAGTCGTTTTCGAGAGCCAGTGTTGGCGTTAGAAGAAGAGCGAGAGTAAACCAGCGCGATGCCATGGCGGGCAGAGTAATTGGTTTGTAACGATCGTGTGTTGTTTTGTTGTTGATGGGAAAAAAGCCCCTTGCTGACAGGTCGAACAATTGGTGATATACCCGGTTTCAGCTGCAGCCACGGTGATCGTTAGATCTTGTAGCACCAGACCCAGTAAAAAAGTAACGCAATCAAACTCTAAAAGCGAATGACTTGTGTGAAAAAGCGAGTGTCGGATAATTAATTATGTAGATGTTGTTTCAATCGATACTGAGTTGGAATGGGAGGGAAAAAAAGAGGAGAAGAAACAAAAAGAGGGAAAAAACAAGAAACACGGAAACTAGGCGGTACGTAGCAAACCCATCATGAAGTAATCGGAACCTCTCCCATGGATCTAATTTAATTACGCTCGACGATCCTTTCGTCAGCACCAGTACGGAACGAGTTTAAAACAGCCCCAGATGGTAAGATCGACCGCCCCATTAAAGCGCTAGCACGGATTCATCTGGAAAGAATCTGATTCGTTAAGAAAGTGCTAATTATAGGTGGGCTGGTTGGATTGTGGCTTGTGATGCAGGGTAAGATCAGAGGATGAGATGAAGAGGATATTCTGCCTTGCAGGAATCTCATCTGCTGTGCTGGTTTCATCATCTTTTGATGCGAGATTAATGGACTGGTAAGCTGTTACAGCCCTATGGGCACGGAAGTAAGAAACGGAAGTGGCTTGGTAGGGATGCTGATGCACATCATCTTTGACATATGCATGTTGGTTCAACATCTTGAACTTACTGATGAGGCTGTCAGGATGGACACCAGGACATGTCCGTACCACTCTGCAATGCAACACATGAAGACACCCGCACGGACAATTCGAGTAAGGGTATCAATTCATTCATTATCATTCCCCAATTTTTAAAATAACATTCCCATCTCACATCATCATCAAGCGTTAAATCCGTATCCACCTCACAATCATCCAGGCAGTCTATCCACAGTCTACCCTGCCCAGCCGACTGCCTACCTGCCACCATGCAGTCTTGCTCACCAAACCAGCTTGAAGCCAATATGTGAGTCTACAACCGTCCAAAGACCTTTGCAAAAATCTCCCTAGCCTTCAGCAAATTAACCAAACAAATCCTTTCATTATCCAAATGCGCAGAATCACTACTCTGTCCACAAGGCAAATGCGCAGCCGGCGCACCAAATTCCTTCTCAAGAAAGCGAATCGCAGGAATTGATCCGCCTTCACGAATGTATAATGGTTTGCGCGGTTTTCCCATTTTTGTCTTGACCGCTAGAGCATCTTCTTCGGATTTGGATTGGTCGGGTGTCTTATCGGGTGTGGCTTCGCCGGATGTCTCGAAGCAGTCTTCCCACGTTTCCAAGATCGCCTTTTCGAGGGTTTGGAAGATGGCGTTGGTAGGATCGCCTAGCCATGGCTCTGCGCGATTATCAACCGTGATGGTAAGTTGATTCTGCGACTCAAGCTGCCCGAACTCATTCTCAAGGAACTTCGTCAAAGCTTCAATGACAAGATCGACTTCCTGCCCAGGAACAACGCGCAGACTGATATGTGAGCTGGCGTGACTACTAACCAAACTCCCGTCCGGACCCGAAACCTTGTACCGATGCAGCGTAAGATTCGGTTCGCGCCATCGTGCCATGAGACTTTGCTTCAATCTATTCTCCGGTCCCTTCTCAGGATTACTCCGGATGAGAATCCGAGCGATATCATCATAGCGCGCTTCTTCTTCTGGTGTGATAGGAAGAATACCATCATAAAAACCAGGAATTTGGACTTTATTGCCAGGACCTTTGAGTTTACCCAAAATTTGGGTTAGGTCTGATAGAGGCTCGTTCATCATGTATGAACCGTCGACACCGGAGTGGATATCTGGCCTGGGCGCGTCGACGCAGACTGTTGTGTGCAAAACGCCGCGGAGACCATATGTCAAGCATGGAACTTCATCGTCGAGCCAGTAACTGTTGGCGAGGAGGATGTAGTCTACTTCGCCGATGAGATCCTTGTTTTTCTTGACGGCTTCTTCGAAGCCTAGTGATCCAAATTCTTCTTCGCCTTCGATTAGGAAGATGACGTCGTTTTCCAATTGTTGGTTCTCCATGAGATCAGTTACGGCGTATAGTGCAGCGATGATGGGACCTTTGTTGTCGCTGACTCCACGGCCGTACAAGTATCCATTTGTGCCCTGCATGGTAAATGGGTCCGTCTCCCATTTACCCTTTCGGCTATCGGCCGCGACGACATCGTAGTGACCGTAGAACAGGATGCGCTTTCTTGTCTCGGCAGCTTCTTTCTTCGCAGAGAACCTCGCGTAGACGACAGGGTTATGGTGCTTCTCTGTACTGAGCAACTCAACATGTCCACCAAGTCTCTTGAACAACGCACCAAGGTACGTGGCTCCCTTGCGACAATCCTCCGCAAATTCAGGTCTCGAGGACACAGTCTTATATGATACGAAATCTCGCAGCGACGAGAGCAGAAGGTTATCTGAAGCTTGCGAAACTTCCTTCTCTTTCGTGCCGCATTTATCGGTGTCGATGGACCAGACAGAAATGTTATCGTCGTTTGCGCCCGTGATGAAGTATTGCTTGTTCTTGTAATTCGTCACAGCCGAGGCGAGAACCTTGCCCTGGTGGGCTTCCCATCGGAGGAGACATTGGTATTTCTGGGGAACGGCTCCAGAGGCGGCGTGCTGGTATTTGCCGTAGTGGGTGGTGCTGTATTTCTGCAATTCGTTAGCAACATAGCATCATCTGCTGGGAGGTGTACTCACGCTGGCCCAACCATTAGTTGCGGCAGTCCACAAATACCCCCAACCCATCTGAATCGACATGATATCGCAGTCATGTGCCTTGATAACTCTCAATCGCTGCGCGGTATCAAGATCCCACAGCTCAACGATACCATCGAGTTTGCCAGCGTACAGGAACGAGCTGTCAAGTGCCATGGATAACACAGACTCGCCGTCGTCGGTGCCCAATGTCATAATCTCTTGTATACCGCCGCCAAGCTCCTCGTCATCCTCAACTGTATGTCCCAAGCTCCAAAGCTTAATCGTTCCATCGCCTGCACCGGAGATAAGGACATCGTCGTCGGTTCCAACGTCAACGGTAGGACCCTTGGCCATGAGCATGCAGTATACATAGCCGTAGTGCGCAAAGTTCCTCACACAGCCAGAGTGCATCTCGAGAACATTATGTGCCTTGGGAATCAATCCCCATCGATCGTCGTTGCGTCGGGGTGTACTCGCACCGCCGCCGACGGCCTTGGAATCGAAGAAGCGATGGTTTCGTCGGTCGGGATGTTGTTGTGATTCAGGCGACACTCTCGCAGTAACATCATTAAGTCCGACCCACTGAATGGTAGCATTCTGCGCACCGATATACACCGTCTCATGCTGCGCACTATACGCCGTACAAAAAATATCACCAACATCATACGATCCATAAATCTCGTACAATCTCGTCAAAGTTTTAGGATCCCAGACATTGATGATAGGATCTCCAGCACTGGAGAACAAGAGGTTTGCATCGGGTGATAGCGAGAGGGAAAGAACACTGCGTTTATGTGCTTGTACGCGCTTGACTTGGCGAAAGGTGTCGAGTGACCATGCTACGATTTCGCCGTCTTGTGTGCCGGCGAAGATGGTTTCGTGTTGGGGACTGACGGCGAGGGCGAGGATAGTGCTTGTGTGGGAGAGGGAGTGGACGAGGTCGGGGCTCGTGGCGGGGTCTTCGGCGGCTTCGAGGGGGGAGAGGATGGGTGATGATGGGCCGGGAGACATTATCGGGGATACTGTCCGTGAAGGCATTTCTGTGGTTGTTAGGTTGGTCAATTGACAATTGAAGAGAAGGGCAGAAACGAGATGAGGATGAGATTGCAGCTGGAGAAATGGATTGCGCTGCTAAGAAGATTCCCAGTGGGATGGAAGAAGCATGGAAATTGGGATATCACCAAATGGAATTGAGAATGTGGTGTTGAAGTTGTGATAAGGAAGGGAGTCAATGGCGGTAGCTCGAGTTCAATGCCGAGACCGCTCACAAATTCGGCCCCAGTATGACGCGATCGCGCTGGGCCCCATTCAAGGGTCCATCCCTTGCGGCTGTCGCTCGCAACAGCCAACAGCCCTAGAGAATAGAGACATGCTCCGAGTTAAATGGCGACATGAGCTTTCGCAATTAGGTATTCTCAACGGTTGAGATTTTGTGTTTGTTCCCCAATTGCTGGTAGCTGGAGGTGAAGCCACAAGCAGCCTTCTGTCATGTCTGGGCTGTTATTGGCTGCGACTGCGCCACTTGGCCAGCCTTATGAGCTCACCAGCCACATTTTGTGTGAGAAGCTACCCGGGACTAACCTTGCGGAGACATATGAAGGGGATTTGTAAGTCGACACACTTGTTTGTTGATGTGAGATGAAGCCAGCGTGTCAGAAGTGAGGTCAGATGGATGATAATATTGTAGAGATGCTGGGAGTTGCTTGCAGTGATGGAGTTGACCGCTTGATCTTGTGTATGGTCAATGGAACCGGGTATGGATCAAGTCTCAACAGAACACTGGACGACGCAGCAACACGGGGACACAGGGGCGACAAAACAGAAGAAACGTCAATAGCAAACTGTCAACTCACCATGTTCAGAGATCACAGTCTCTCCAGATAAACGCTTCTCATTCAGGAGTATCTTTGCGCAGCCAACACAGCCATCGCCGTTCAACAGCGAAACGTCAGAGTACATCTTCACGTGAGTATTGACAATACAGTATCGACGAGCAAAAGTGCAGAAGTAATTAAAAAGAGAAAGAAATGGGGTGTATCGGAGAATAAAGTAAAGTTACGACTACAATCGGACACCCAAGATAAGACATCCTTCCCCCCAAGCTCCCAACAAACACCACCGGATGTATCTTGTACCATCCCGTCCGTACCACGAGACAGCTTTCAGGCATGGATGCTGTGTCTCGTCAGCCCCGAAAAGTGTCTTATTCGTGCGACACCAAGAATAAACGTGTACACATCTAAAGACAAGATCAAAGACATTAGCTCACCGATATTTAAGCCACCCCTGGATATGTATATTGATCTGCTCTTTCAGCTGGGGTTGGCGATATCGGGGGACCGGGACGGCGCGGCGGACGGGACACACCAGCTGAAAGTGGGGGGTTGCAATCGCCGTTGGATCGGGATAAAGACCCTTGTTAAATGTCATGTCACTTTGCGATTCAGTCGGCGATTGTATGCTTGTCATTTTTATTTATTTATCTCTATCTACTGCAATATCTTGTATGTCTTGTTCTTTATTTGATGATTTATTGCCGTTTACATTGATGTTCTTGGGATAACGCGCCCGGGGCATGATGCTTGATTGACGTCAATTGAACCCCAACTCAAATTATGGCGTTTCTGCAGCGCATCGTACTAAAACCGATAGAGGAATGCTAACTTGGCGTTGATAGCTCATATTGACAGCGGAATTGGTCGGCGGAGAGGCAGTTATCGAAACCCAGGCTCAATGACAGCTTGTAAACGGAGGCTCCTTGGTTGACATGTCCCCACTGTCGCCATGAATCGAGAGCGGCTGGGGGAGGATGTCGATAGGTTCGCGCCTTG
Organism: Fusarium tanahbumbuense; assembly: GCA_012977735.1. Lineage (NCBI taxonomy): Eukaryota > Fungi > Ascomycota > Sordariomycetes > Hypocreales > Nectriaceae > Fusarium > Fusarium tanahbumbuense. Next base: position 50,257 of record JAALXH010000461.1, on the reverse strand, counting down.
AATCGCAAAGACGAGAGAGCCCTTGGAGTCCACGACTGCAACTTGGAGGAGCAGGTTTCTAGCGGCTCCAGTGTTGGTGGGTAGACTATATTGCGAATGTTATTCAAGAGCACGAATGTGACGTTGTGGATCTATGGTTGACTATAGCTGTGTTGATGGTTCGCCAATTGACTCCAGCTAGACTTCTATAATTGGCTCCGAATTTTGCGGCATCGAGTACCCCCAGCTCCTTGGATGACTCGAACGTTGCTACTAGAGTATCGATGTTGGAATCGAGGTCTCTAAAAGCCAGCATTGCTCGAATAGCTATAACTGAGATCCGGTATTAGCTGCTTGGCATCGTTTCTTATAGTCTTGAGGTTTTCTCTGGTCTCATTGTCGAGGCCAGTTATAACATCTTGGTCACTAACATGCAGGTAAGCATGTGCGCTCGTCGCGCTTGACCATGTGCATAAGTAAGGATGATTCCAGCATATACACTTGACCAAAATGCTCACAGGTGTGTGTTGGGGTTGGTGGTATGTCAGGATCATTCCTGATCCTTTCCTCCTTGAACGGACAAGTTATATATAGGGCCCGTACACCGGCATGGACTAGAGCCATAGATTGAGGGCAAACATGTTGTATTCGCCCTAAATCCTGCCTGTCGCGCGGCGAGGAATGTTTATAAAAACCCTAGACGTCGTAAGGTGGGATATATATATTATATGGCTCAGCTAGGTTTGTTGTTTCACCCGATACATCTCTTCTGGGATGTCGAGCAGAGTATATATATAGCCATCGGGGCATCTTGGCCGTAGTACCAGGACATCCAGTGAATCGTAGAGCATATATAAGCGTAGACGGTATTATAGGCGCGTTCGTTGTATGTGTGTTTTGTAGAACTGGATCCGAGGCCGAGGACTCTTGATGATAAACTGGTAGGTCATTTTCTTGGATATCGTATCCAGGCGCGACGCGGTCGAATTGCGCCTGCAGTCGTAATGTTAGGTCCCGTCCGTCATTGGCGTCAAGTCTTACCATGATCCTCTCTGGGTTCCCCCAAGGATGTTCGTAGCGGAAGGGTATTCTTGGCATTGCCTTGGGTGACTGTCAGGCTAATCGGAGGAGGGCAGAGGATGATATAGGTCAGTCGATACTCTGCCTAGTGGCGTAGAAGTGAGTTCGGTAAACCTTTCGTGGAATTCACGAATGCTGGGAGATGATCGAGAGCGTCGTTGATAGTGCTAGACTCAACCGAGGAGTTATTTGAAGAATAACCCGAAGAAGCAGAGAGTAGATATCCTGCTAACGCGTGCCTCTACAATAAGACAGTGGTAAAATCCGTCCAGGATAGCATTGGACGAGGGTGGCTGAAGAACATCGTCGGATCCATAGCCGATGGAACCGTGATCGAGTGAGAAAACCTGATAGGTGGAGGGTTCATCGGCGCCAACCTGACGGGCGACAGGACATGTTCCAGGTTGAGGTTCAGGAGCAGAATGGGGCGCAGAGGAGACAGGTTCTCCTGTATTAGTAACTGCACCACGTGAATCTCCTGACCCAGAGGAAAACATGGAATGTATGAATCGGCCGCACGAAGGTTGTGATGTTTGACGTCTATCGAGTATCAGACTTCTGCTTTTGAAGAGCAGTTCAATGATACCACATCAGAGACCTTCGTCATCTTATAGTAGTATAGACTTTATATATTGAAGAGTGATATAATGTCGTGTGAATACGATAAGTACAGTACTGAGCAGCGATGCTGGATACCATTGTGTCGCTGAGCCATCCTGCAAGACTCGATCTCGTCGATAAACTGTACGTCGCACCGATACTGATCCTAGTTTGTGCGGTCGACTGAGTACCATACCTCACAGCTGCCGGCCTTCATCTCGTTGTAGATGTGACTCTCGATACCCCGCAAAACAGTAGACACCTGCGGCTTGGATGGGCATTTTCTCTTTTGGCTTGGGTTGGGCATGCTTGTTCCGGCTACAGTTGTACACAAGCAGCACCTTTCCGCGGGAAGGGTTGGCCGCAACACAGGCACCGCTGCAATACGACATCGCCCTGTGCCAGTTCCTGAGATCCTTCTCACTCTTGCTTTACAAGTTTCCGAATGGTCCATTGATGCTTATCAGCTTATACCTCAAGGAGATACCGTGGACATACACAGCCGTCGCAAAGTCTTTTGCATTGCGCTTAGCCTCAGAAGATCGCTGGACCTTCAAACTCTGGTTCTGTTTCGTGTATAAGAAGTGCACAATGATATGTGCTATATAAAATATATGCAGTAGACTCTCCTTTTCCACATTAACGACATTGTAAGGGTGTGTTTGGGACGGTAGATAGAGCGAGATTGCGTGGGTATCCTTCACAGCATCGCCAACGCCGTCAAGCGTCAGGTTCATTGTGTTGGCTTCAAGGAGTAGAAGAATTTCCGCAATAAAGACCGCCGTGTTTCTTGCGCCCCGCAAGTCTCCTCGATGTTGGCAAGGTCGGCGGTGATTGGATCTCCCATCGTCGTCACGATCGTGGTGGTCCCACAAGGTCGGATTAATTTGACGACATCAACGTCGCCGAAAACCACAGCAGCTGCTCATCCGTGTCTTCATCGCTATTCGGAAACCACATACTGCGGCTGTCATCGTTGTTGCTGTCGTAGTTGTCATTACTAGTATCGGAGTCATCTTCAAGTTCAAGTTTGAACTCCTTGGGAAGCTGAAGGTTGTTCGTCTTGAAATAGGCGGCAACAATCTTGGGCCGTATATACCAAGGCCCCTCGGGGTCTCCCGGGTCCGGTGTCCTCAACGGCCCCGGTGAGTGCGACAATATCTGGGGTCAACTCTGGAACTATCACTCACCACGGGTACCTAGGTTCCCTTTATACATCCAGAAGTCGGCTTTCCTGGCGCAATGTATAGTAGCGTCTAGTGGAGCGTCACTCACTCAATCTGGAAGTAAATATGTCCAGCCAGACCTACGTAGACTCGATCGACAGGTGAACACAGGTAGCATCGTCGCTATGTGGACTGACATATATTCCATAGTATATATATATAGAATCGATTTCATTCGTATGATTAACCTATCTGTTTAATCGCCGCCTACGTCTCGCGAGTTGCAAGTGTCCGCTTAGCATGCATCCAAGGGCCGGGCTGTTTCGGAGAGTTCGAGTATTCTCCTTACAGCCACAGCAGTGGCTCATCAGTGCTTCCACTGGACATACTGGGGCGGGATACTCAGGTAGAGAACGAACAGCCTCGGCGGTTGGCTCTGAAGGCGCATGATGGATCCGTAGGCGCTATACGGACAACCCGAGGTCAACTCAAGCGTTAGATATACACCAGCGGCTTGTATCGCCCTGGTTAAAGGCACAGGACCCAATATATAGTAAAACACGAGTTCATTACAGAGCCAAATCTCCTGTCCAGAAGCCACCTACGTCGCGACAATTGCCTCTTTCGCTTGACAGTAGAACCATGCGTCGGTAGGCTTCCGGCATCTGAAGACCCAAGAAAAGATTTGCATTCCTGAACGGGCAACAGGAAGTGTTAGTCGTCCATGCTGACCTGTGTCTTGACTGATGAGAGTCATGAATTGCACACAATGGCGCTGTGCCCCCTGGTAGGTTGATGATATGACCCAGAACGCGAAGGAGGTGTGGCGTATCAATTACCTGGTTGAGGAACCAGCTGCAGGGTGGTCCAGGTCTTCGTACTCCATAAAAGACTCCAGTGGGATTCGTTCGAACTCCTGGTCCTCGTCCTTGCCTTTCTCGACATATATCCAGGGCCTTAAAACGCATCGTTATCCGACCTGGGAGAAGGCACTGGCGTTGATCTCAAAACTTCGATGCCTTGACCGTTGGCGATAGTCATGTAGTCTGTATGTCCGTTCCGAAATATCCATTGCTCCTTAGCCTGGGAGAGCGTCACCCAGCTCTTCGTCATCAACCCCAGCGCTCTTCTGTCTCGTCTTCGAGATGGCCTTGGCCTTGGCCTTCTTGTTGGAGTTCTCTGCCTCTGCCTCTGCTTGAAGTTCGGCGGCCTTACGCTTACGGCGGCGCGTGTTAGGCTCGGAAAGCACTTGCGAGTTGTCTCCAATTCTTCCTTGTTAAGTGCCTGATTATATGTAGAAGCAAACGGAAAACACGCACCAACATGGTCTGTTCTGCCACGTCGACAAGACAAGACAATTGCTGCTTTTGACACTCTGATTGAGTAGATCCATATTGTTGGTAAATGCCCCTATATAGTAGACTCCCGACAGGGAAATACCGTGCAATGCTTTTCTAGCAAGCTTTTCTCTTGGATAACACGGCCTTTGCCTGGATATATACTTTGTTTTTGGCATGCATCGCCTTCTTTTCGTGTTCGCGACGAAGAGCTTCCTCAAAACATTTGCCGTTGTTTAGCCAAATGCAGTCTTGTCGGATCGGAAAACTTTATATGCGGTGTATATAGTATGGAGACAAGCATTATCTGGCACCAGTGAAAGGCCTAATGTCGATAGCTGTTGAGTCACAGGAAGCAGCATGGACGAAGAGCAGCAAGGCGCCCAACAACAACACAAGTCCTGCCGTTGTTGAATGTTTGTTCAATCGTTGAACCAATTCGACAATTTTGCAAGCTAGTGAATCTGTATATAATAATAATATTCGACCACGACCACAGCCAATTGTGCAATGTGTGCTTCAGAATGATGGCTTTCTCGAGTGGCCGGTGGTGGTAGCTGTTGCGTCTATGAAAGACGGTTCCTCGGGTGATGTAAATGTAAATGAAGATGTGACGTGATGTTGTGCGATAGAGATGCAGATGGGGATCAAGAAGGCGGAGAAACATCAAAAGAGAAGATTCTTCAAAATGTGACGAAGTCCAAACGCATATCGCCGAGCTGTAGCTTCTCACGTTCGTCGAATATGCTTTTCTGTCGCATCCCGGATAGGTCATGCCTTATAATATAGGTTGAGTAGATGTAAGATCTCCGAGAAGCAAATGTAGAAGTGAAAGCTAGGATAAAAAGGACAGTCACTTGTAGCCCGAGTCCGCTAGGAAGACAGGGCACAGCAATTTAACTCGGAGGCATTCCAGTTCCTGAAATGCGGCGAGGGCTGTTCAATACGCGCCCATTCATGAGCATGTGGCCGCCACTAAACTTGGCGATAGCGGAATTCCGCGTGTAGCGTTTGGCGCGTCAAATATACGGGACTCACTCGGAGTTGGACTTTCGATCGGGATTATCGTAGTGCTTTCCGATCAGGTTTGAGTTCAGTGAATAACTGAGTACAGGGTAGTCAGGTAGGACCTGAATGTTATCCAAACCATCAGGAAGATTGCCACTATCGCCGTGGTTGCGAGGGTCCGCAAGCCGTTGTCGAAAGATAATATATATAGTAGGTTTTCCTTCCATTTGCCAACAAACTGTAACGGCGACACCCATTGAACAGCGAATTATGAAGCTTTGGAACTAGGGGGGGTCTGCGTTGGTTCTTAATCGCCACAGCGTTGGGGTTCTCCAATCTTTCGCTCTATCGTTATTGATGTTGTGTGAAGTTTAGAGTTTTCTTGATGGGATGAGAGGTCAAGCCATATGTTATGTTTCTTTAGGCGCCAGTTGTACCCGAGGTAAAGCTTAGATCACTATATATACCTGTGCGAGACGCGACACAGTTGTTGTGATGTGATGGATCGATACTGACCACCACATGACCTGATCGCCTCCCTTGTCCAACTTGTACACCAGGCACTGGAGGAGAGCTAATATGTTTCTTCATCTCTGCGATTGGAGGTGTCTGTTGCATCTTCGGAGGCTAATGGGACTGTCGTATAATGTAATTTGTAACTGGGGAGTCGTCTGTTCGAATGCTTCGGTTGCACGAGGGGTATCTGCGCCAGGCATGCAGACGACGCACAATTAATTCTGGTGAGATGCAGTCCCTTGTACTCTCGACAACTAAGTTCAAAGCCAGCCGAGATGGGCTGGAACTGAATGTTCAGGAGCTTTAGGTGTTTGGCGGTCTAGAAGAGGGAAGCCTTGAAGGAAACAAGCGCCCGAAGAACCACTGTAGTTTCAGTTAGACCGCGGCTCGATACATAGGTGAATTGAGCATCCTTAACTGAGAGTCTGAAAGCACGAGACTCTCTCGAGCCTGTAAAGAACCTGCCAGAATTGCTTGTCAAATTTCTGAGTGAAAGTCGCACGCCGTGAGTGATCGACGGCTGGGTCAACCTGTCCAAGGCGACGTCCTTCCTCCTCCTGAGCACAGAGAACATGTTGAAGATGGTTCGGTTGTGCTTTCCACGACCGAGAAGAGTCTGCTCGTCGGAAGTGAACAAGGAGTAGGCTTTGTCATGAACGGCCGAGAACTCTGTCTAATATAATACTTGATACAAACTGCTCCAGTTGCTTTGCTGAAGCCACTTAAGGGATGTGACAAGCTCTCGACAGAAGCTCTCACACACAGGCAGGTGGCCAAGCGCCCATGTGGATGAAAGGAACGGTTGATTACCGGACGTCTTACTTTGGTATGTCGACGATGTGTACAGAGGTCATAGGTCGCAGGAAAGCGCTGACGTGCGCGAGGGGAGGAACGGATATCTTCCATGCCACTCAAGCTGATGAACGCCGGAGACGCAGTACTCCTAGCCTTCTCTTTTGGGACCACGCTGTTGAGCCTCTGCGCAAAACTCAGAGTCCTGTCATCTGTCGCCTTGATAGTTCGAAGTGTCGGCACAGTGGCTCTCCGCGATCCAATGGAGGAAGGAGAGAGGCTCTTTGATATATCATTGGAGGTCAGTGATCTAATATACTATAGGTAACCCCAAGAATCGGAACCGTGAAAGATATTTGAAGTATCGAAATGAGACCAAATTGAGCTCTCAAAGGAGTCCGCGTAAATATTAACCACTTCAAGTACCGCCTGCTCGTTAGGTGGACATAGCGACTATATAAATACTGATTGCGTTGTGGCAGTCCCGCAACCCACTTCGGAGTCAAACATCTCATCGCATTCGACGTTCGCGGCCTTCAGGCGTACAGCGAGTTTGGTACCGATGATGCTTTGACGTGTTAAGGCTTTTTACAGAAGAAGGAAGGCTTGACAATATTCTGAACGCCTAATTGTACTGCTATAGTAATATATGTGATAAAATAAGGGAATCTATCTGGTATGGTGGGTAGTTCCAAAAGGCCCTTGTGTTTCAGATCCGAATTCGGGGCTTGCATGCGAGGGGAATGACAGGACCTTATAGTTGGACTTGATTTGGCCTTCTTGCGATGGGTTGCCTTACCGCCAGAAGTTGTTTTCGTCGCCCTTTTCACTTCTAGCATAATGTAATCGTCTGTTCTGTGTGGCTATTACATAAGGAAAAGATCTTTACCGTCGGGGGTTGCGTGATGACAGGGAGAGCAATCCTGAGGTGTTGGCAATCCGAAGGATGCCCACATTGCTCAAGATGCACATTGCGTCGTCGTAGGAGATCGGGAATTTATTGTCATGGAGCAACAACATGCAGGAGCACGGCGTGTCTCCTCATGTGTCTGCCGCAGGTACGGGCCTGTGTGATATATAATAGGAAGAGACACCAAGGTTCTCCTCATCAGATAGGGGTCGCCCCTGAGATTTGTATTTGTTCCTGGGCAATAGATTCTCGACAATATCCTGCTCAACAGGCCATCGATAGATGTCGTTGTTGTACTTTTACTCCAAGCTGATGTCGGGGAAGCCTCACCAAGTTGGCTCCTCTGTCGAGTGATGGAAGGGGTGAGTAGAGACAAGCCACTGTGGTTTTCATGCTGTCAAGTGGTTGTCAAATGAACCCAACCATCATGAATGACTAGACGTTGGTGCCTATATAGGTTGAGAAGGCGTTTGTCGGTACTCGCCTGGACCTTTCACGGGTGTGCGTGTATATATAAGCCTCCGATGTGTGATCGGGCTGCTGTTATGCTCAGCTTCGACTTGCTGATATGGGGTGCACAGAGGTTCGTGGTCTTTATCGCCGTCTGGATTTTACAAATCCGATAAATCATGAAGTTGGATATCCTCCCCCGTAACGTGCAATTCTCTCGCAGAGAAGGAAGAAGGCTGTAAGTCCACATGAGTCACACTTCGGGCCGCAGTCCAAGTTCGACTCCTCACGCTCATGCGATTCAGCTTTGGCCTTCCTAATATTGTTGCTATATATGCATAAGACATTGGCACGGCACACCGTCTTCTGAGAGCATAGCCTGGCCTATTGCAACCGTGTTCATGTTGATACAAACGGGAGGAACAGAGGAACAGTGCAATGGCCGACCATTTCGTACCCCCAACAAATGGAACCATGTCTTGGCTCGTGTATGCTGAAGGGCGAGTGATCTAGTATAATATGAAGAGGCTAGCGCCAGAGACTTTGGGAAACAGGACAAGAGGCATATATTAGAAACAATTCGTAGTCCAATGATGTTCGGGCAGCATTCGGGGCGCAAGTGAGGCGGGACCATTGAATCTGCCTCCATCCAGCAGTCAGTCTCTCGAGTAAAAGACCTTAGACACCCGAAGATGAATGCGGAAGTCAATGGCCTGTCTGCGGTTACGAGGGTGTAAGGCCTGGATCCCTTCCTTCCTTTGACTAGATCTTTCAGGCATATCGCTTATCTTGATGGCTATGTCATGAATTTTGGCCCACTTGCCTTGTGATATATATAAAAAACTTCGGCCAGCTTCCAGAAGCCATTGCATCGGCGTGATCCAACGATCTGGTGGAGCCGGAACATCCGCTGGGTTGTACGCCATCTAGTGCGTCTCACGGGTGGTCTGCTAGACATCGAGCCTGATAGTGTAGACGCTGTAGAGTATCTCGCATCTATTTGACGAGTTATTGTTTGCGGAGGCATCTCTGCAGCGTCAGGCGTACTTCTTGCATTTGGGCTCGCTGCATGTTGTCAGGCGGGTTCCATCTGAACCTCTCTGAGGTTTATCGTTCCTGTTAGATGTGAACCTCCCGACGAACAATACTGCTTGAGTCTGCTCAGGCTACTTGGCAATATATACGTTTCGACCAATACAATGATTTCGCCCTTTTTGAGTTCGTGAGCTTTTTCTTGTACTCCTTAGAGAGTCTCGTGGCAGTGGTCCCATTCTGAGCGCCTTCATCCGAGGCTTTCTTGGGAGGACTTTCCTTAGTTTTGGCCCGCTTGGCGGCAGGCTCGACGGTTGGTCCTTCCATAGACTCCGTGGCACCGCGATTTCGCTTCTTTGTGGCCTTGGAAGCAGCAATTTCAGCTCCCTTGACGGTGCTGGGCTTCTTAGGGGCCATGGGAGAAATCGTTATCAGAACCTTTACTTAACACAGGAGCAGTATTCGGCAGGGTGTTGGAGCACTGTGTCCCCTACCAATGTCACATGGGTGGAAGTCCAGACTGTACAACCATCTTATCTCCGCCACTGGAAGCTCCAGTCGCAGACCTCTTGCCAAGATCCTTGGTCACAAGAAGCTGCCGGGACTCCCGTTATGATTGCAGACTGAACCTTCCTGAAATGGTTCTGGACCGCCTGAGCACGATATTGATATGATGTCCCCAAATCCATTCCAGTCGCTCCCGATCTGTCAATCGTGACCACGGTGCACAGGAATGGCGCCTCGTCGAACCTTGGTGATACTCCTACGGAGTACCTTGCGAAGCACAGCGACAAATAGATCCTTATCCAGGAAAACGAGGGACCAACGCAACAGGCTATAAGATATCGAGCTGCAACGGTGAATATTGCACGGCGGACAATTCTGCTGGACGCCACGACAAGGGAAGCGTAGCTGCCGTGCAGATTTACAAGAGTCATTCGACCGATGCCAATCCGTGTTCATTTGGAGATATAATATATCGTGACTTCACACCGAGAAGTTGTGGCGGAAGACCAGTCGCGAATCGTTATAACTACAGCCACTAGCACCTGTGTGACTCATCTTGCGACCGGCAGTTGGGAGGATTATATCATGGACGACCGGGCACGGAAGCGAATAGATTGTCTTTGATAAATGCAAGAACAATCCATCGGAAGTGGCAGGGACGCAGGCCATCTGCAGGCGCCTTGGCCGTATCGGATCCGGAAGAACACGACATGCAGGAAATAGCAGGAGCTACTTGACTTTATCGATGGTCACCAGCGCACTAATCGCTACCGGTCTAATACACAGCGATGGTTTGAACCGTCCAGAGTGCCTTTATATAAGAGTGTAGTGAGTGATGAAATGGTAGTCTAACGCACCGCAGGCCTTTGTAACGTAACATTCTTCTTGAGACCAGTACGAAACGTTGCAGAACCTTGGAGGTTGGGCTGGTTCTCCCAGTTCTTCGTAGCAAGGTTCTAGACATCTGTTTATCGCCAGCAGGGCAACCATGATAGGAGGATCTGCTTCGTACGACGATTGTGAAATGTATACATGACGTCGACCACCATAGTCTTGTGGAAAAAGATGCCTCGACGCTGACTATACTTCCAGCTATGACCAACATTCGTGGCTGAGATCGTCAAAGACACACTGTTGCTTCGGAAGATCTTGTCGGCACGATGTAGCGATCAGGTCCTCAACTGAGATGTGGAATCCTTGTACGAGTGTCTGTTTTGTCTAAATTATATATAAGACCAGAGCGGCCTCTAAGGAAGGTGAGTCGCTTGGTACTCTGCCGTAGACCTTCGAAGTGACAGTCTCTGTTTCTTTAAGGTCGAGTCGTATGAGAGAATCGGCCACCTGTATAATAGGGTGTCTAGTATAAATGCTTAGACGAAAAAGGAGAATGAATGGTCTTTCGTCTGAATGACGTTTTGGTCAAGGTTCGTATAGAACAATGAGAACGTTGGTATTAGTGATGGTGTCGACAAGGACGAAAATGTATCGTTTGCAACAGGACTTGTACAATGAATAGGAAGCCTTGCGGCTACAGTCACAATTGCTCGAATGGAGCCAGTCAGCCTACGCAACTTCGACCGGCCTGGCCACAGCCATCGTGCTGGGGCTGCTGTTGATTGATCCACCACGACCCTTGCCAACAGAGACGTTTTCATCGAAGTAGAGGCAGAGGCCATTATATAAGACGAAAGCTGTCTCAAAGGACTAATAGAGTTGATAACGAGGATCTGAGACATGGGATTCAACCTTCATCATCTTGGAGAGGTGACATGCGGAGTACGAGGTCGATATCGTGCTCGGCGAACTAGTCGGTGGTTTTCAAGATCCAGCCACGCCAGTACTTGCTGCCCTTGTCTTCGATCGAAGTGGAATCCTCTCCGTATATGAGGCTGAGGAACAACCGGACTTCTTAAGTAATCCGATAGCTGAGAACTCCTGCAGGGCTAAGAATTAGAGCTCATTGGGTGGCGCATCCAATTCGATGTTTCTCACAGGGCGATCAAGTTGTCCGATCGAAGGGCGATGCATAGCAAGTCGCTCAAGTCATCCCGTTCCTCAACTCTTGCCGTGAAGGTGCAGTATCTTCCGAGCGCAGCGGGGAAAGGACACTGGAAATCCCAGGTCCACTTTCTGTTCGCTGTGCAAATTGCTCGCGCTCGATTGCAACAGTTTACGGTTCCTTGTATGGTTTGGTGAATGGTATATATAATTGATTGCTACAGTCCATTCAAGCTTATCGCAGGAAAAGAGCCAAATAGCTGTTGTTTTACCTTTTGTGGTCTGAAAGGATTCCAATCGCTGGTGCACAAGTTCGCGAATGGTGTCCAATGAGTCATGGGAGATTCCCTGATAGACTGGATAACAATCGTGAGAGCGTCTCCCAAATTGCGAAGGTTGATTGAGGTACCAGTTGGCTTTATTATATATATTCAATCATCAGAAGTGTCTGGGGGTGTAATACCACTCATGGTTTGCCGGTAGTCTGAGAGCGGCTACGCCAAAGGGGGATTGGGGATCACAGCTCTGTGAACGAGAGTCTTTTCTAGTGGGAGATGTCGGACATTCATCGTATACCACCGCGTAGAAGAGGGGGATTATGTCGCTATAATGTAGCGAAGACGAACCAGTAGCATGTTGGAATCGCTGTTGAGCGTGAGAAGGTAGGAGAGAGTTCGTAGTTCCAGCCGTACCCCAGTATATAGTTTTAGACGCTCGTTGGTGATAGTGATTTCGCGTGGCACATCATGAGCGTACCATTGCCTTGCCTGTATAACTAATATGTTGAGAGTCAGATTGGCTTTCTGTTTCATGAGCCTTTGATATAAGAGAGATCTTGGCTGTCACCCAGCTCGACATGCCTTGGTCTTGAGCACTTGGGCCTGCGTGCATTGAGTATATTTACGTGGTTTATCCCAGTCATAGCGCGCCTTGTATCATTTATCTCTCAGGTCCACAATGACCAGACCCCCCTTCATCGGGAGAAGAAGCGACAACAGAGGATGAGGATCGCGGAAGATCTTGAGGAAGCTCCCCATTTCCACGCCTTCCATGTTGGTATTTTTAGACTGGGAAGCAAAGAGACCGCCGAGGTGTTGGCCTACTGTCCATAATATCGACAATGGCGCAGTCGATATAGGGTAGAGCGTATATAATGGGGCCTTCCCGCAACGGAGGCCGAGCAAACGGGCAAGAGTCTTTCCAATACGACGGTCCTCTTGTACTGTGCAACTTGTAGCATGATGTCGGAGACAACCAAGCTCTGCCATCGATCAGGATCGCCGGACGGAGTAGCATGCCAATGTACTGCTCTCAAGAGCCATACGATTGATCGTAGTTGTAAGATCCAGGCGGTTGATGGGAACCAGGGTTGAGAAGGATAAAACTCAGATCATAGCGCGAATAAGAGAAGCGAGGTAGGACGTCAAAGACACTGCTTCGTTACCATTGTCTCGTCCTCACCCTTCGGTATTGATCGACAGTTAACTGAAGTCCCTCACCCCCAAGACTTATAATCGACTGCGTGCAGAGTCCGTCGGAGTCGTACTTTCTCCTCAGGGCCAAGTCTATCAAAGAATATATTCCAAGTTTCCTGGGATCGGCAAGTTCTCGTGGCGGATGACTTCGATACCGCAGGGAAGCCTCAGTGGGATAGTATATATAATTGGCAGGCTTGCGACCCGGCATGTTTTTGGCACGAAGACCTAATCTGCATCAAAACATGGGCGAGATGCGGGGTTGAGGCACTTATGTCCACGGTCTTGAAGCAGTTGTGGTGGTGGAGGAGACATCTCTACCGATGTAGCAGATATGGTAATAACATGTTGTTGGCTTCTGTAAGCTGCGATTATAGGTGACCACAGCATCTTGAATCCATTCGACTAGGAAAAGTAGAGGAATGGATCCTGCATTGGGTAGGAATACCACTGCTGGCTTGCTCATCTTGCCATTCGGCAAAGATCGAGAAGCTGTGTAGCTCATGGCAGTCAATCTAAGCACCGTATTCCGAACCACGGTAGTATGGCTTTGGGTGGACTTTACCAGCCTTCCGAAGGGTTGGATGGATCTGTCGATGGTAGTCAGCAGGGAGCGGAAGGTCTGAGCGAATGAACTACTAACCTAAAAGCAAACCTAATGTAATAACTAACTAATGTAGCCATTGTAAAGTCATTGGCATCCTGTGATTCATGTTAGGCTTTAGGTTGTCAGGTAGATCGGGTTAACTTCCCCTTCGGCAGTACTGGACGGTAAGGCTTTCGATCGATTGCCTGGTGTCGTAGGTACCAATATTATGATATAAGTTATCGTATTAGACAGCCCTGTGGGGTATGGGTGTCGATGTTGGCCGCCTCTGGCCACGGCTTCCTTCATGATGTCCCAAGACATGATGAGGTCGCCGTTTCTTCCTCTTCACTATACCTACATCAGTATATTTCGGTAGGGGCATCGGTATCACTTCTGACAAGGTCGTCAACAAGAATCTGTTCATCGAGGACCCACGGCCGATCATTCGCTGTGTCCGCTTGCTATTAGTATTGCACAGTGATAAAGACAATGAACTTACTGGAGGCCAAACGGCAGGCTATTCGGCCGTTGGCAATGATCAATCAATAGCGTGAGAAGTCATCTCGAAGACACGATGTCCCTTATATAGTTAATTACTGACTTGTTGGAAGGGATGAGCCACATCGTCATTTTCTCGCTGGTAGCAGCATTGCCGTGCCCGGATAATTGTGCATTGCTCTCGATATCGTAACTCGCTTGTTGAGTAGAAAGGCCTTAGGGACCAGGATGATGGCCGGAATATCTCTGGCCTTAATAATGCAACATATATTGTAGTATAGGTTATCGTAACAAAACGCACGAGGACGCGTTGTCGGTTTGACTTCCCTTGCAAGTCTTGCCAGTGTCCTTCCGCATGTGCAGCTTTAAAGGCCAATATTAGGAGTCTGCCGCGCTCTCGGGACTCTAGAACACTAGTCTGAGGTGTCTTCTGCACGAAATCGATCGTTCTAAGCACATAGCTAAATGCTATATATAAGAAAGAAGACGAGATTGTGGATCCAGGAGCAGTTGCATGATCCAACATCACGTGCTTGATCTTGAGACTCGAGCTGTGTTGGGGAAGAATGGGGCTCCAGACCACAAACACCTCGGGTTTGGCATTGAATGTAGCGGATGAAAGAAGTGGGTTCGCTGTAGGTGATTTTGGAATCATGTGAAGACTTGAATGTCTTCCTTCTTGGTCCCGTTGTCGTCGGATTCGAGTGTCGACGACGCATGGCATCATGCAACTTGACTCGTGGCACGGCAGGCAAGTTGAATTCAACTTCATTGCAGTGTAAGGGCGGAAAGCGTGCATTGCGGCCGAAACTTTGGACTGGTACAAACTGCGGGAACTTCGGTCGACAGAGGACTAGAAAGAAACTGCATCTCCTGAGAGGCAGAACGCCTCCTTGCCAGTGGCGATGAACCGCCAGATACCGTACTCGTAAACGAAGCGTCCTTATTAGGGTCTATTCCAGCAGCGTTGAATCATCACCCTCTGCATCGTGCTCTCCGATGTCTCGTATCCGTCTAGCCGGATGATCGAAAGCGTCAATGTGTTCACCGATAGCCGATGTTGAAAGGCTCCGTGACCAACGCCGGGAAGAAGCTTCCGGCACTACTTGGATATATATAAGATGACGGATAATAGATGTTTTCGATTCCAGTCGCTTCCGCTTGAGAAGGCGTTGTGCCATCATGTAGTGACTGGAGCCTCATCCTGCCTAGATGAAGAAACCAGGAATAGTGGGTGGGCCAGTAATATCAAGAGCTTTATAGCAACGTTCAGGTAGGATGATCCCCCGCTTTGTAGTTCTATTGACAACAGGTTGCGACTTATGTCGTAAGACTTTAGTTTTGAAGCTTTAATGGGACATCTGTATTTCTCAGTGGAGGGGTAGCAGTACTGGTTGTCTAGCGGTGAGAGACGAGACAGAATGACTCTTTATAAACTTTATAAGTCGATGTTTCGCACGGAGCGTAAGCTTGTGAGAAGGGCATCTGAGCGCACTTGGCGCAAACCGATAAGAGCACTGTGTGGTTCGTCCATGATGCGTTGTTCACCACTACTGCGGCGCCTCCTTGTTTATTGGGTTGAATCAGAGCTTTTGGGATGATATCAGCAGCCACGGAATTTGTAATAAAGAGGGTTATTGCGAATACCGCTTCGTCTTCTTTATCGTAGTTTCACGAAACCCTGTATGATGGGCCGCCTTTCGACATTTCCCGCTTGCAGCTTCGCAGCTTCAATATATCCTAAGGAGCCCACAACAGAAGTCGAGAGTAGTGTGTATGTTTGTGTGTCTGTAAGCTGATACTATAGCCCTGGCCAGCGTGGAGACCTGGGATGGTGGGATACCCGTCTCGAACATGTATCTATATCGAGCAACCTTTGAGTCGCGCCATGCTTCGTAGCGAATAATCGAAGGGCTATCGTCGGGTGATCGAGCAGTAGTAAGTGCTTCGCGCAGTCTTTCGAATGAAGGATTGCATCACAATATCGGACAGAGGAGTGCTTGAACCTTCCATATATATAGATTATCCTTGTACGGGAAATCGTGCTTTTTGACATGTCTTCTAAATAAAGCATATTTTGTTATCTTCGTAGACATGTGCGCCGTGATGCCTTGGCAGCTAGGTCGATTCTGCTGCCTAGATACTAAAAGGAGTCAAGTGAGTTAATATACGGGTAATTATGCGAAAGCGTCAGGCGAAGGGTATATCTTTGCAATAGAAGTCCGTTTCCTTCCATGGGCATATTTGCTGTTTGGGATAGCTTGATAGATCTGAGAGTTGCCGAGTCCAGCGAAGCTGATATAATATAATGTGTGGGTTGATCTTGGATCTCCGGTTGCGCGCTTGCATCTTGGCAAGACGAGCCCAGCCGAGTCGCGTGACGTCTTTTGTGGAACGTCTGTTTCACAGCCGTCGCGAAGGCGCGAAAGGGAGAGCCAGACCTCTTTGCCCAAGGATGTATTTAGGACAGCTATAATACTATTACATCGCTGACCAAAAAGTCGTTCGAGTTATAAATGGATTACGGGGATCCAGAAAGCCGGTGGCATCATTGTCGTCGACTGATTCCTTCAATAATTTGAGTCAACTGCCGCAGTAACGGCAGTGACATTGGTATGAGTAAGGCCGGTCGAGAACCAGAAGCGGCCAGTGAGTGTATATAAAGAATGAATGCTTTCGCATAGGCAGCGCGACTCGGTCTTTTCATCTTCCTCGTCGTTTCCCTTGCAGTATCGTATATAAAAAGAAACGGTGTTCAGTTCGTGCCCAGCTCTCGCTGCATCTCCGCTCACGTATCTCCACGCAGGCTGACCCGACCAAATCGCGTGCCTGCGCTTATGATAGGTTTGTTTAAACGCTTCCAAGGTCATGAAAAAAGCAAGGGCACACTAGAATGTCCAAGGCACCTCCTTGGAATAGCTATAGTAGTAGTCTAACGATGATTAAGCAATTGAGAGAACTGAATGTCGACTTGGGTTATATAGAGCGCCACCCGAATTGTAGTCATTAATCGGCTGCTTTCTTCAGCCTCACTCAATCGTCTGGGCGCTTTGGGCTGATCTTGTTCTCGTTTGCTGATATACACTGTTTCCAGGCGTCTCGCATCTCCTTGGAATGATGACAAAAGTCTTTGCCGGAGACATGTCGAGAGCACATCGCGAGTACCAATCTATATAGTTCTGTATCGTGAGACTCATCTTCAAACCGGAGCTTTTGAGGCGCAGTTCTCACCAGCCCGAGATGACTCAGGTAGCCGCCAGGTGTTAGGACTGTGCGATCCGCCTTGGTAACCTGGACTTAAGGTTGTTAAAAAGTGTACCCAAGGCCAGGAAGAGACTGCTGTTAGTCCAGGTCGAATGCAGGAAGCAAGTGCAATTCCTCATGTGTTCGGCAAGCTCTAGGTCCAAGTAGATTGTAGTAACCGAAGTCCACCCTGCTGCTGAGGCCGCGAAGGACGGTTCATATGATCCTGGCGTTGATGGTACGCTAATATATATAATTCGATATTTCAACCCTCCGGATGCGAGGAGGGGTGCCCTATCATCCTTGCAGAAGCCCCTCTGCGGTGTGCCCTCAGAGCTGGCAAAAAACGGTGAAAAGCAGTGGTAAATGGGGTCAACCAGACAGCTCGTCGGACAAGGCGAGTTATCTAGAACTGTCCAGATCACTGATAGTACGCTCTGGCGTATATATATGCGTGATTGCTGCCGAATGAAGGTTATCTTGGTTCTGGAGATGCTGTCAATTGTTGCCAGGAGGACAAAACGGGAATGTTTTAGCCCCCAAAGACCAAGGAGACGACTTCCCGAAGTGCCTGCCCCGGCATCATCCGAAGCATGAAGATGGACAGATATTACAGACCCCTCCAAAGAAAGGGCTTGTTGAAGAGGATGACTGGGTATGTTGAAAGTCTTGAGGGACGGAAGGACGGTAGCAGTACCGAAGAGCGCCACTTCGAGAGTGTTGATTGTCCTCATCGACTGATGGAAATCGCCCCCAGACTCATGCTAATTAACGGCAATCTCCCACACTCGCCCGGGGGTGGCGAGAGCTCGATATCCAGGACGACTAGGTCCCATACCGGCCGTTTGCTGAAGTGGCTTTCGTCCATTTTGTTGATTAGCGTTGTACATATCTGAGACCTTCCAGCGCGCTTGCGACTCGTCCTAGAGCTTTTCTGGAAGAGCAGCATAGTATGAATCGCTATCCAGCATACTGCTTCAAGCTCCTGAATGTGTATATACTAACATCATCTTATTTCGTCTATAGTATACGGTGAGTAGCCGTGTCAAAATCGTGGTATATGAGCCCCCCAATAATGCTTATCGGCTATATCTTAAATTCGCTAGGGCCTGCTGTTTAATGACTTGTTGAGATGCTCCGACCTCCTCTCCAACATTCATGGCTACGAGGCAACGAAGGACCGTTGCCCGCAAATCCACTCGCTAGTAACTGACCACACGAGAACCCATGCATATGGACGGATCAGCTTACGCTTCGGGAGTAGTCACTCTCTTCTTCTGTCGAAACGACAGGCGGAACGGAGGGCTTTGTTGGAACCTCCGAACCTGTGCTAGAGAGGTTATTCGGAGACGTCGGCGAAGTATACAGGTTGCTACAAAGCAAAACCGTCGCCGGTATGGCCCGGGCGTATGAATATAGTCGGATGCAAAAGACCGTTCCTATAGAGGAGGAGAAGCCGGGGGCAAGATCGCACATAGTTTTTGAGACTTGCATAGAGAGCATGTTCTTGTCAAGCGATTGCGCATAGCGCGACAACTCTCTACCATCCACTGACAGTGCACACCAGCCCACCAGTCGTGATCGACGGATCTAGCCTTTGAACTGACCAGAATCTGCCCAGACCGAGAGGATTATAAGAAGACATGATAAATGGAGCGACTACCAAAGGTTGGTATCTCACAGTTTTGGGGATTCCAGCTCTTGGTCTCTGCACCCGGGCCGAAAGTCTATAGCCTGCATGCTTTCTCAATGTAAGAAGATGTGTAATAAGTTCTGGTGCCAAATAATGTCAATTCCGCAATCTATCCCATGTGGGTAGGTTTGGAAGACTGTCGAGTGCGGAGGGTGTTCGCGTGCTTCGATTTGTTCGAGTTGAGACTCCTCGATCTGCATCAAAACAGGATGCATCAACTTGTTGGAGAAGCCAACTATGACTCTCGTATAATATAAAGCAAGATACCGTCGTATCAATGTCTCGGAGGAAAGACGCTGGTGAGTGGTGATGAAAGCTGTTTCGCGCTGAAACAAGCATGCCCAACTGTCGACGTAGGCCTTCCGATAGAGAGGGTGTGTGCTGTAGCGCGTCTTTGGACGATTATATAGATATAGAAGAGCGATAGTACCAAAGTTGAACATTGTGTACTCAGACACCGGGAAATCATCGGCCTCGCCCGACCAGCATTTGTTGTATCTCTTCTGACGCAGAAGCCGGAGACGAAGGTCAGGCGAGTTGCCCTCAAAGCATGTCACCAGTTGTATAAACAGAATAGGCGAGGTTTCCCACTTTGATATGTGCGATCACGTAGTATTCGGGCGACGTATATATAGTGTCAAGGTGAGCTTTTCGCCATGTTGTAGCTCCGCCAGAAATGGTCGCCTTGAGGTCTAGACCATCAGATGAAGTAGTGGGACCAATACGATTACACCCAGACAATGTGGTCAACATGGTGGTTTCTGTGCGTTGACCTCTCCGGGTAGGTTAAAGGCCTCGTCACTTTGGCATATGTGGTGAAATCCAGAGGGTATTGGAGCACGAAGCCGTTTCAGTATATATTATTGGTCTGTACGCCCGTAGATGACTTGTAGGTCACAACCAGCGTTTCGATAGTGGAGGTTGGATATCTCAAACCCAGCGTGGCTTCTTGTCATTCATGATGTCGGTTTTCCTCACACCTCTGGCATTTCGAAGTCTCCATTGCGGTCGACCGCAGCCGTGCGATCGGTAACACCCTTGCTCGTGCTTTGTTCCAAAGGAGGCTGACACGGTGTGGACGGGATTCCTGCTGAGGGTGCGAGTTCTTACCCTGATTGTGCCAGGTTGGTGAGTCCCTGACACTTTCCTCTTTCGCAGATTGGTACTGCTCAGGGTGTTCGAAGCCATGTGGCCCGAATGGATATACGAATCCTGGTGTATATATAGTCTTAGCATTGGCGAAGTTCTTCATGCGGCGAAACAGTTCCCGTTGTTTGCCAGCTATGTTTCCCTCGTCTACCTGGGAGTCGCCCCAGGGCCAGTGGGGGGAGGTGGTGGTGGTGGCATGTTGGAGGCTGCCATGTGCTGGCAAGCCTATCCAAAAGTTCAAAGAAAACAAAAAGAAAACAACAACGAGCGTTTCCATGCCTTGCAGTAACGCGAATAATCAACAAGAGGCAAACAAAGAAGGAAAAAGAAAGTCAAATCAAATCAACTCCAGAGACATAAGGCAAACGATTAACACAAAGGAAAAAGAAAAGGTCCACCACATAATGAATCAAAAACAACCGTCCACAACCAAATAGCCCAGTGATATCCATCCACCACACCTAAAACGGCACATTGCTAGCCTCAAATATCTCTCGAGGCCATCTCATCTACGAAGTAGTTAGCACAGCGTGGGAAGGCTTGGGGTGATAGGAGATTGAAACTTACACCAACGCGCCTAACGACCTCCTCGTGTAGTGATTCACGGGGCCAAGGTTGTTGGGACGCATCAACCTGATATTGGCCTTAGGGTATTCCGCCTATACACGGTTGAGCCAGGCTATACATACGTCGTAGCGGATAGATTTGAGGTGGCTTCAGGACATTTTGTCTGGGAAACTGCGCGTATAGTATATATATCCCTCTGGCGTACCACCAGAGGCTAGGGTCCAGTCTCGTTGGCATTGACGCTGAACTTATGAAGGGAGATTGTATTTTGGGTGACCCTATTGAGTATATGTGAGGGCCAAGTGTGTTCTGTCATCGAATAGGTAGTCAAGAAAAGGGGATACGGGAGCTGAATTGTACTGGTTCGTCTTCGTCAGAAAGCCCCGAAGGAGACGAAGTGGTCATTCTGGCTAGACGGAGGGTTTGCGCAAAGTGATGCAGATGCGATACATGTTGCACATTTGTCAAATCCTGCAAGACGGTAGGGCAACGCGTTTGGGCAGAAATAGCTAAGAGTATGAAACATCAGGAACCTTGCGGCCGGTTTCGGAATGTTAGCGTAGTAGTATATAATATTGGTTTTACAACGCTAGTGAAATCTGTGTTGTGGTGATTGTCTTGTTCTAACAATTCGACATGTTTTGACAGAAGAAAGGTAAGGAAGAAAATGGCAGAAGGGTCTGGAAGGAGACCAATTGAACACGGCAGCCGATTAATGCGAAACGGCATTGGATGAATATGTTGACGGAATAATCGTGGGGTTCGCACTTCTGTGCGATGTGGCCAAAAGTCGACTCCATCCAACTGTCACTGAGAAACATCATCGGCGAGTCCTGGCGCTCTACGTGATGGGACTTGATCATTGATACCATATCTGACTTGGCAATCTGAGGTGGCAAGTCAAAGGGTGGGTTTCTGGACACACGTGCATGTTCCCAGTCTTTGTGCCAGTTCCGAATACGTTCATACAAGATCTGCTTCAGGGCCTAGACGTTGACCCGGTCGTGGCCTCTGAAGAAAGAGGGAGAGCGACAAGGACGTGTACACTTTCTCCATCACTGTGCCTATTTGCCGACGTTCGAATGACCTGGAACAGTGGAACCTCTCAATCACCCTTCTTCGGTCCAGTAATCTCGCATATCCCGATGCAAGTCGTTCTCCGATTCATGTTTCGAATGATGACACATTTGGACTTCGGCGATTTGTAGGGTGGCACAATGTTCTGTATTAAATAAGCCCATGTTTCTTTGGGTGATTGCTTCTATGCCACTCAGATCGCCTGCTAGCTCACCGGGAATGTAGGCAGTGTGAGATTCCGCCACATCTTGCTCCTAGAAGCATCAACAGCTTTAGTCGATGATGATGATAAACTGCCTGCATCCTTCTGGATCTCGTACTTTGGCTTTCAACGAAGAGTGTCTTTGCCTTCTCATTAGCTTGCGCGCCTCAAACATCCGCTGTGAGAAAGTTCCGGCCAGCAGAAGTTTAATCCCTTGTCATATATAATAGAAACCTGGCGAGCCAAACCAGACAGATGCAGATTCTTCTTCGGTGTGGACGCACCAGAGGAGTATGAAGTACTGCGCGACGTGAATACCATGGTAGTTTTGGATGTGCTTCTTAAACGACGGTGTACTCGTAAGTCGCGTGTTCATCCATAATAAGCCATTCGAGCCAGGTTCAAGTAAACAATATTGACCTCAGTAAGGCGAGGCTCAAAAGACAGCTTGGCGTACCCATGCCCAAGGGTCTCGCGGCGTTGCTTGATCTCCTCTAGTTCCTCCTCTGTGCATTGATGATATGGCCATCGTAACCAGAAATCTCTCCAATCAGCTGTGAGGTTTCTGACAACGCCAATAGACGTTGTTTTTGCTCTTTGACCCATTCGCCATGGAAAATAATGAGACGTTGATTGAAGAAGTCGAAACCCATGACTTGAAGTCTGTTGCTATAGGAGGCCATAGCCTAACGAGGACTGACCTTTGTTGTTTAACTCGGACGCCGGGAGACAGGAATTGTCACCCATATCATAGTCTCTGTTGGAACATTCGTGCGTCGGTGAACGTGACACTTAGATATCGCGGAGCTAAGACAACCACGCTGTGCCGCGGTGCGCTCTGCTGGAACAGGAGATCGTAAGCTATACTATAATGTAAAAGATCTTTCAGCGGCGGATTTGGTTTCCCCTCCGGAGAGTTAACAATCCTCAGTCGAGCGCAAGAATCTTCGGGACCAAATGGCACACGAATCGCTCTTGTTTCAGCATCTTGAGCGGCTTTGTGAGGCAATTTGCGATCATGTTGATGCTTCAAAAACGATTTGTATAGTGGTGACTTTCGACCTGTGGGGCATCTGAGGCATGGTAACCAGCGACAGTTTGTCCTCCATCCAGTAGTCGAAGGAGGTCAGGGAGCGTTTCTTCGATGTTCTCATAAGCTGAACGTGGAATTTGATGGTCGAAGCGGTCCTTCCCTCCCCATGGGCATAGGCCCAGCGTCCAAGTGAATTGATGCGACCACCAACATCGATCCACTTTGAATGGAGGTGACACTCAGTCTATATAACGTCGTGACGTTGACGCGCAGGCGTTCGATGAACTTGATGTGCTTCTCATCGAAGACATGCGTTGTAACATATGCTGTCAACTGCAAACGTGTTGGAGTAAGCACTGTCGTTGATCCACAACTGGGCAACTCATATAATAGCAGTGGAATAGATCCGACCTTCTCAATGTCAAGGAAATGAACTTCCGTCAACAGTCAGATGTGAAGATGCGGCAGTTTTGGGTAATAATGGCTGCAGTGCTGGGCCAATTGCAACAGCCTAAGTCAAATAGCTCATGAATATGCCAGGACATACTTCTCAAACGTTAAAGCATACGAGCGGGCTATGTGACACAATGGTATTATTCTCCGAGTCGCCATCTCGACTGAATGGACAGGTATAGCATAGTAGTATTGCCTTCTAGTAGCGATTGAGGATATCTTCAGGGGTCGCTCGAGGAGCCACGCAGCAACATATGTCGACAGTGTCTGGATTGATCTCGTCTCCAATAGTGTGTTGTGGCACCTCGATTATATAGAAAGATTCGGCCACAACGGGAACAAGGACCTTGTAATCGCTTAAGCAGGACTAGCACCTTTATGACCTTGTCGCTATAATGTATTAGCAAAGTATGAAGATAGTGGAATACAGATAGGGCTGGATTCCAGGCTTGTCGATGGGGTTACGTTATGTGGTGAAATGGTGACTTACCCAATGTGCGCGAAGGCTATATGAAGGATAATTCCGTATAGGAAGCGATGTGCATCCGGATGTAAATTACCAGGAATCGAAACCAGCCTAGGTGTTGATGTACAAGGCGCCCACCCGATG
Organism: Fusarium tanahbumbuense; assembly: GCA_012977735.1. NCBI lineage: Eukaryota > Fungi > Ascomycota > Sordariomycetes > Hypocreales > Nectriaceae > Fusarium > Fusarium tanahbumbuense. The sequence goes on along the minus strand of JAALXH010000461.1, from coordinate 26,293 downwards.
TGTCGTTCCCAGTGTTCACGAGTCGGACCCTGTTTCTCAAGAGAGGGCGTTTGGTAGAATGGAGTATTGCTAAATAAATATATGTAGGACCAGGGTCCCAGAACACCAGGTGATAGTGTTTCTGAGCCTTAACCTTGGCCGCAGTGGAGCGCTGGTAGGGGATGTAGCTTCCTTCCCATTCTTTTTGGTGAATGGGGCGCTTAGCAATGCAAGCTCGCACCGTACCGAACACTTGGACCGCGGAGTGCTAGGGTTAGATATTGTGATGTTAGAGGATCTCTGGGCTCTAACATCACGTAGTGACGCCCAGACCTGGCCCAAACTAACCCCAGTGGTCTAAATAAGGTTAGTTTTGGTCTGGGAACGATGTTCAGTGGCTGGACGTGCGATGAAGTTTGTTATCTGAGTCTGATGGCACCACGTATAAGGCGTTGCACAGAGCCAGTCTTATAATATTGATTTTGATGCGTCCAGTACCATGTTGAAGCGCAGTGATTCAAGGTTCCTTGGTCGGAGGTCGGAGGTAAGTATCCCAGTCCCCCAAGCCCTGACCACAGCGATATAATAATTGATGAGGAAAAGGAAATCTTCGCCATGTCCCGTCAAATCGTGGTATGTTTGTGAAGCGTAGTGTGATCTCAACCCCGGAGATGTATGCGATATCTGTGCGGCTGCCGTCTTTTGGCGCTGCATGTACGCATCATATTTATCATTAGTGGAATATTCTGTGACCGAGTAGTCTGGCTCGAGCTGGTAGCAGATGTTGATATGTGGACATCATAGAGTCAGCATCTCATTAGGTGACAACGCCGCATGCGCCAACGACCTGTATCGCGAAGACTTCCCGCTATCATAAAAGCTCAACATATCCTCTTGAAGCCGACCTTCCAGCCTGGTGATGTGTCGCAAGGAATCCTCCTGAGCATGCAAGGAAGTAGCCGTCGGATAGTTGAAGCCCGAGGTTCATATAAACTCAATGATAAGAGAAACGTTTTTCAGGGATTTCCGTATATCTGCAATGATGGCACATAGGCCGCGCGCCAATGCTGCCTGAATCAATCGCATTCGATTTCCCGAAAGCAGCTTGCTCGATGATGGCGCTGGGTATCCTTTCCTTTCCGAACTTTGCTTGCTCTTGTGCTGTAGAGAGTGAGTACGACCTCTCTTCGAATTTGACAAAGATACTTGATGACTCGGAATACTCTTTGCCCATATCTACCTATATGGTCGAAAGTCCCGACATCTGTCTTCGAAACTGCCGCTGTCATACAATCGAGTCCGTGGTGACTATTGAAGACGTGAGTAGAAGGAATTGGTGCTACTAACACCCGATACTGTTGCCTCCATTCCAAGGGCAACGCCGCCACGTTCAGGACTAGGTCGATAGTAACCACAGGTCTGAGCTCCCACAAATTGATCAGTGGTTCCTTGCTATGTTCTGCGACGATTGTCTGTCCACACTTCGTGTAATAGTCTATGGACATTACTGCATTCACATGTGCTGTTATGCTGTCACGGTGTATCCGCTCCAGTCATCTGAAGCCAGGCGAACACTGGGCCGTCTGGTTTGCTCGATGGTAGATATAGGCGAAGAGTGTGTGAAGTCTGTTCTGTTTGACTAGAAATTACAGCTGAGTAATGTATTGATCCCAACGAATACGTCCTTCCATCAGACGAGAAACAGCCACGCGGATGGATGCTGCTGACTGTTGCTGTCATCGGTCCATCGTCCCGAACCGGAACCATTTGGTAAGCGATCAGAAACGCGTTCTTGTTGTACGATTTTCTTCGGCATGATTCACGATTTTGTTGATGGTTGGTAGAAGGAGCTTATATAATACCATGAGGATGCCGTAAAGACGAGACCCAGACACTGTTGCTCGTGGACGGCATCGCTTGGGATTCAGCTCTCCTATCCACGGCTATATACTAGCTGGTTTGTAATGATGGGAGGTCGCTCGCTTCTGCTAGTGTAGCGATAGCTCCAGAGTATATAGACACCCCAATCGAAGAAGAATATACCAGGCCGGCCAGACAAGTCATAGTGTAAAAAAGGAAACGCTGCACGCAAGACTATCCGAGGGTAGCCACTTGGTCTAGAACATGTGCCACTTGTCAAAGCCGGTAGCCCTGTCTTTGCCGCTGTTGTCGTCGCTATAATTATATATAAGCCTCCAGGTGGTCTTGCAGCTGATACTCGGTCATCTCCTTGTTAGGCATAGGCGGCACCTTGATGCTTAACGTAACCTCACATGCAGGCTTCGGGGATGAGTCCGTGACTATTGATAGTGACGCCATTGTGGGATAGAAGGCTTAGTGGATAATTAGCTGGGTCCTAAACAACTTGAGGCTTTCGGAGCGTCAAAAGCCAGATCGGACCGATGTCATACTTGGGCGTATTTGCCGCGAGGGGAGGGTTGCACTTCATCGACTCGTTGTTGCCTGCGTCTGGATCGCATACTTTGGCGGACAAATTCTCCTGTACTTCCCCCTTGAGCTTGGACTCCAAAACCACAGGAATAGAAAACCGCGATCTTGGTCGTCAACCGACGTTGCTGGTATCCTATACCACGATCTTCGCACGCCCTCAGTCTACGTTTGGGTAGGACTTGCGACGGCTTGTGACTTGAATGCAGAGGAGTACTCCCGGCTAGCCATAAAAAGAATATATAATGGGTTGTTACAACGACGTCAACTGGTAGGCTGTCGACCCGGGCCGTTCTATATATGGTGGTGGTGCGTGTGGCCGGCCCAAAGATGGGTCCTCCTTGATCTTCTTCCACTCTTGTCGTTAACAAGATCATAGGATGTATATATAGATGTGTGGATTCGAGAGCTCATCGATCAAATGATGGCAACACATATAAACAGATCATTCTCCGCGCCTACTCCGACGGGTGTATCGCATATCGGCGTATGCGGCAACGTGGCAAGCAGGAGCGCCGCGTATTATGCAAATGTAATATATCATTGATCCTGGAATTATCTTCTGAATCGACGTTGTCTTCTTTGTCCTATTCATCCTCTTGAAAGAACCCACATTCGTCATCGGGGTGTTCTTCGTCAGTAGCATCAACGTTCAGGTTGTAGCTTCTGTTAGATCGCAAGTTCGCCATAGTGGAATAGGCTTTGTCGTGAAGAAGTTTGACTTTGGGCAGTAGTGTTGAGGAGGGGGTTACTGTCTTCATGAAGGGGAATCTATCACCCATCAGCCTCGATGCTTGTCAGTGACAGCTGCCGCAGTATATATAAGGCTTCAGCCTCTCGCAGCCCTACGTGTGTCTTGCACGTAGATCAATAGCTGCTAAGGCGAAGCTTCCAAACCGCAAAGGCTTATACAGAGATCAGAATATCCGTTACTTTGTTCCATCGTATCTTCGCCTGGTATCCTACTTCGAAGGAAACGATTGTCTGCAATGGGTGTGTGTCGCCGTCGTTTCTAACTCATGTCGCGAGAGGATGTCATCGTTTCTTGTTTGCTTTTCAGGACATTGTTCAGTTTGTCTTGTTCGTCATCAGGGCCACGCGTCTGTTAGCTTTCCGCGTTTCAGCGAATATAGTATATTTTTAGTCCTACGAGATGCGATGCAAGCTTTGGAGTCGCTGTATAGACTGCCAACCTTCGCAGGGCCGGTTTCGTTTGGCCTCAGGGTCTTTGCAAGGTAAGTAGTTGACACATTTGCTCTGGAAATGTGAATTAAGTACTTATCGTTCGATTGATGTCTGCGAAGTGCTCATATAATAGAACCGGAGATGTGATTATGAAGCTGTAGCCCGAGTATCCTGGCCAAACACACACCATAAGACCTATAGCTCTCCCGAATGGGGGACTGTTCACGCGCAGCCGCCTCAGCTATTGATAGAATCCTGGGCCCAGTATTGGACGTCGGCAAGGAGCGATTATGCACCGAATGCATTATATAGCATATAGGCCTTGTGGTTTCTTTCAAAAATCGCGGAGTTGGGATGAGGTGTCCGCCGGCATCTAAAGACTGACAGGCCATGTGTCGCTGTTTTGAAGAATGACAAAGGCCTGATACAAGGTCGGCTGGTAACCGACACGAGGTGTATCATGGCTTGGGTCCATGATATGGATTCAGGGTGTTTTCTTTTCCCGATACTCCATCTGGTCCTAGTCAGAAATGAGGATGAGCCAATCGGTAAAACCCGTCGTCTCAGCTTAGGTTTGTCGTTCTCTGGTCAGTAAGTCCGACATCTTAGTCAATTGAACATGGAAGGCGATTTTTCCTGTTGATCGTCCCTCACTATGGCTGATCGACACGACCTCCGGGCGGGGGAATGTAATATGCGTGTACCGGCCGGGGCAAGGTACGCCCTGATCCATCGCTTCAGCTCCTTCGACCAAAGTCGTCAGTCGCTTGACAGGCTTTGATCCAGAGTCTCGCGCCTCACCATTATAGGAAGTTCTTCAATGTTGAGCTCGTAGCCATTAGGGAGAGGGAGATCGTTTTTTGGATAGTATACACAGATGTAGGCTTTTGCGTGGTCCCAAACCTGCTCAAAGGTCTCCCAGGTCGCATCGTTCGGTAGGCAACTGATCTACTGGATTTTATACTGGGCGCTAGCACTATACCTCTTGTGATTAAGGATGCCAAAGACATTCCACATCTGAAAGTTGGTTGCAGCGGTTCGTCCACCCAGGCTTTCCCAGTAGTTGTAGACTAGGTCAGAGGCAACTTCCTGGACGTCGAATTGAATAATTTGCTTGACGCGCTTGATTCGTCCGTCAATCCTCTTGAGAAGCATAAGGGTCGTTAGGATATTGTCGCTGACGGTATACTGGCTGAAGTCTGATTAACGTACTCCGCAACCTCGGTCATCCCCACGTCGTTGTCAGAATCTACATCGTTGGGAGGATCGGTGTATAGGGACGGTTCTCAGAGCCGTCAAGTCCCTTCCGGAGTCACCCTTGGTGCTGTTTGATGGGCTTCTTCAGCCACAGCGCACATGTTCCTACGCCTGTGCTGTGTTGTTGGCATTTCCTCGGTAGGGTAGGGCTGACCTCCAAGGACTTGACGGCCATCGATATCAAGATGCTGAAGAGGGGAAATCAAGACATCGTTATGTCTATATATATAGAGGGGGAAGACAGCAGAAGCGTCAATCACTAGGTCAGTCTTAACCCCCAACTGGGTCGCTTTGAAGTCCACAGCCTTCAGTCGAGATGTTTGTCGAAGTGATTCTTCCGTGTCCTCTGGACCCTAGCAGCTATTTCTGCTAATTCGGTCCCTCATTCTCATACTGAATTGTATTTGTCATATATTGTCCATCACCATCTTCCGTGTTCAAGATGGCTGTTGGCACATTATTGTGCTACATCGTGCTGGAATCTTTCTTTCCGCAGCGGCATCGTCATCTCTGCAATGTATATTTGACACATGCTGAGTTATAGCTGTCCCAGGGATCGCAATGTGGGCATTTGAGAGGTGGAAAGAGCGGCAGACTTGTCCCACATCCCTATGAACCGGAACCTTGAATTGGAGATGGCGCAACTACCACCCGTAATGGGCCGGTTGCGGACGACATATCGTTGATAACCACTGCATTGTCATCAAGACGCCCAGCGATTCGTATAGTATATATAAGGTGGCGTGGTAGAACCCTGTTTTCGTAGATGAGGTTGTCCCGTCTTGTGCATTGTCGACAACAACTAATGCGCTCCCTTGGCAATGTCATCAACATCCCATAGTGCTTGCAATCTCCTGTCTTACGAACAGTCATCGCAGATCCCGGGTTGGATGAGTCGAGTCTCGGCGACTACCTCCATGGTACCACGAATGAACGCAATGTTCCAGGATGGCTTGGTAGTCTGGTTGGTTGTGGTCAGATCGTCGATCTTCCTCAAGGTATTCGTGGAACTCCTCGGGGTACTGGACTATAAGTCCATGCGGACGGATGTTGTTTCCGTATTCAAAGCTCTTAGGTTGGTCAACTGTCCGTCGACTACCGGTGTATTCCCAACAACAAGACGCTGGTTATGCACCTTCTTGTATGGGCATTTGAAACAGGTGCTGTCGCTCTCGACGGGTTCCGAATCTCTGCCCTGCCATGTTGTGATAGGGTACGCAGTCAGAGACGGAAGACAGTTATGCCTTTTGATGATGTGTAGGACTGTAAACGCGATTTTGATGCCTTACAGACACACTCGAGGCTTCCATGCGATTATTATAGTATATAACGATCTGCAGGGAACAATGTAATCATCAGAGGCGGACATTTTACGCAAGCACCGACACAACGGTTGTTTGCATGGCCAACACCGATTTCCTCCTCTATTTGGGTCGGAATATTTACAGCTTTCACAGTCTTGTGATTTATATATAAAAGGCGAGTAGTGTAGGTGTGGTCTCCGTTTTCATTGGGTCAAAGGTAACGTGTTCTTCGACATCGTCATCGTCAATAACCGGCGAACTCCGACCTTTTCACCCATGACTGCGCCGCTTTCGGGGGCCTTTGATAGCTTTCCAGTAAGTTGATCGAACGTAGATAATCTCTCTGTGTATAGCTGTACATGCATACAGCCTTCTTGGGGTCGGTTCTTGATGGGCGTAGCGGCATCGTTGGGGGGACTTCCTTAAGAGGATGATTCAAAGCCGCCAATCAGGACTTCCTCAGTCTATGATGTGAAAACACTAGTTTGAACCACTGTCTCTCATTTCAAGGTCCCTTGAAAATTGACCACGAGAACTTTTGCGCAAACACGTCGTCTTGCTGTCGGAACAAGACATCGGCGTTTACTTGTCGCCATATATACGAAGGGTAGAGTGTTCGCTGGGATGATTGTCTTCCTCCCGAGACTTGTTCGAAAGCTCTTTGAGAAGAAAAGTGAAAGACATTTTCAAGCAGCTGTGTTTGTTGCGGGGTGGCCAGCCGGAGTTACATCGTCAAATGTCCAGTTCCCTCCGCTGAAGCCGTGTATGACAACAAATGGATGGTGCCCAGAGTAGGGTCCTGGCCACGATGTTTTTAGGGGCGTAGTGGAAAGCCTGTGTAATATGTCCGAACGATGTTTGGGGAAACCTGGTTTCAGTTGAACCATCACGTCGTCCCACCTCCAATTTACTCGAGGGCGCACTGCACACCAAGACAGCCACGGTCGAGTAGTTCCCATACGTCAGCGAGCCCACGACCATGATGCCACGTTGTGCACTTGGGCGCGTAGCATGGGAAGTCCCAAATTTCCAAACCTGAGAAGGGGGAAGTGAGGACACAAGAGACCGAGTGGTGATATGGGCAGCGGTGAGTTGGTGCTCTGTCGGATTGGATTACACGCGCTGACTTGCGACATCGTACCGGAGGTATTGGTAGCTGATTATTATATAGTAGAGAAGAAGATAGGAGGTTCATCCAAGATCTACACGATCCCAGCCTTTTCCACCACTAGTTCGAATTGATCTTCTCTTGCTTCAGAATCAAAGCTCAAAGCCTGTGTTGGAGAAGAAAAGTGACTCTGACGTTGTTGAGGAAGGCCAACTTGTATATATAAAGGGTCAAGTGGAGAGAAAGTACGAAGTATTCTCCGCAAACGTTGACGTTTATCGAGAATTAGGGAAAGACGAGAATTATATGTGTCCCCTGCGATAGCCTTCTGCTGACTGTCGAATCTGCTTGAATCTAGTTCAATGCTTGTTGTCAAGGATAAGAAAGAATCGGTGAGGGATTCGGTTTCCTTCGGGGCGTTCTTCTTGTTACGATCCCAGATCCACTGCTGACAACAGGATAGCGGTGCAAGGACTACTGATGGACCTCGTCTTTGGTCAGAGGGGAGAGCCATAATCGAGAGAGCGGACAAGGTCTTTCTAAGACCAAGGGGTTCCCCAAGAAAGGTCGCTTGGCTGGACGTCCGTAAATGAATGACGTAAGAAGGCCCTTAGTTCTATACTAAATGACGATGGACATCAATATAGTAATATAGCAAGAGGTAGTATGTAAATGGTGGGGTGGAGCATCCACAGACGGCTTCGGTGCTCGTCAAAGGCTCGCTCCAACCGCTCTGTGTCCGCGTGGTCTTTCAAGAGATTGGGGACCAAGGATGCCTTTCTTGGACCTCTCAGGTCTGAAACAATACTTTTCTTTCTAAGGATTGCAGTAGTTGTTATATAGATCTAGGAGCTAGCCTATCTTTCCTTTCTTCGGGAGCCAATTAACGCTGTGGGCTTTAGCTTGTGTAGTCGTGTCTCGTGGAGCCTGGTTATCGGTTGGATTGTCCCCATCAGGCGTACCATCTTCTGTGCTGGTCAGAGTGTCCTCGTTATTGGTTAGAGTGCTCTAATTATGAGTTTGGTTGTCCTCATCGTCAATCAAGGTGTCCTCCTCGTCAGCCAAGGTATCCTTATTAGCGATTTGGTTGTCCCCATCATTGCTGGGGTCTAGCTCATCCTCATCTTCATGGGACTGATCGTCGACACATTGTCCTGTATTCGCGTCTTCTGTAACCCCGTCGTTGGTGGTTTGATGCCGATAAGGGGAGAAATGAGGTTGCTCAATCAGTTGCATATCGAGGTGCCAGATGTCTATATTATAATCTGCTACTTAAATGACCGAAGGAGGTTGTTGTATGAGCCATCGGCCTTGTGGGCCGAGTAGCACGTGGGGATAAGTGTCGCGTAAGCTGGTAACAAGAATTTGAAGGCATTCGGATTGACGCCGAGTTCGACGAGAGTCTTAATGCCGATAGAGCGGGTAGCCAGAAGTCCAGGATCTGTTCAAAGGTTGTGGAGAATATCCCGACAGAGGCTGGAAGCGCTTCCATCAACCGTTCAGTGGCATGACGCTGTTGGGGAACGCGATGACCTCAGGATGTGACTCGATGATGCAGACGTTGATGGTCGACAAGTGCATCGTTGCCCGTGGAAGGGGTTTGGGCCTTTTTATAGTATAGAACCAGAGAGGTTTAGTGGCTTTACCGTTGTACCGCGGTGGTACTCAGGCCATGTTGTATATATAGATAGGACGAGTCTCCCGAGGCTTTCCACCTCCGACCCGAACTCCGACTAAAGACAGACGATTTGACGTAGTCTCGACCATTCTGCGATTGCTGCTTGCGATCGTACCGGCCCATAATGGCTCATTCAATGTCGCTTGTAGATCAGCAGGAGGAAGGCCTCGGTTTGCGTTTCACTGGATTGTGAACCGTTTGAGCACTGCTTAGCGTTCGTCTGTGCTTACGCGCCCGTCGCATCTTTAGACAGGCTTGGGCCCCATCATCGTCTTCGATGGAGGTCTTGCTAATAGCCGCGTGGTCGAGATAGAACACACTTTCATCCATGACAACTATCGCGTCATCTGGCGTCCCATTCAGAAGAGTTAGGGTCTGGGTGGGATCATTCTGCAACCTGAGACAGTGCGACTTCGTCCAATTGCATGTCACAGTCGGATTGTGGGACGGAAAGCATTCGATCGGATGCGATGTAGCAATTTTGCTAAGTGAAAGTGTCAACTAACACCCCCCAAGGTGCCCTTATGAATGTTGGTGAGAGAAAGCTTTGAGGTTGTTCTTAGAATGCTGAAAACGTCGGTGTAACCGGTCTGCGTGAAGGTTGATTGATGCAAAAAAGAAAAAGAAAAACACAGAGTGTAGTGTTGTGTTGACCGGAGACATTTGTTTGAAGGACTCGTTAGAACCGCAGGTTTTTTTTATTCTTCGTCGAGGTAGATGGCGAGTTTCCGCCATGACAGCGGGATATAATGGATGTCATCCCAGTTTTAGCCGACAGACAGTAATATGGCCTCATGCCCTTTTCGGACATAGGTTTGGCAAATCTATGTACAGTAGATGACCTGGTAACTTCGTCCTGTAACACGAGGATGTAACCAAAATCCGGATTGTCGTGTACATCGCTGGTAGATGACAGTTAATAGAAGAGGCAGTTGGTAGTTGACCATAGCAGCCTATAGGGTAGTCGATTGAAGACGATATGCACGATTGGCAGTATCGGCATTCAGGCTGACGCTCCAGATCTAGCAGCCTCAAATGATCATGATTACTGTATTGCTGCGCGACTTTAATCAAAATCGGTTTCGCTTTCCCACTGCGAAAGGTAGGGGGAGTGGGTGTGACTGTCGCCAAAATGGCCAAGGGCCGTTTCTCAGCGCGTTCCCCGTAGCTGGCGTAATAGAGATTGGCCGAAGCCCAAAACGCAAGACGCGGAGAAGAATGAAGACTCATTTTAGATAGCTACCATATATATAGACCAGGTACAATAGTGTTGGTGTAAGAAAAAAGTTGACGCCCTGGCTCATAGTAGCAGTATTTCGCTTTCTCGTTGACTTCTGGCGAGGACCGTCTCATTCATCATACATCATACTCAATGTCAATTACCTCTTGACACGGATTTGGGCACGGATGAAATCCGCCCCGACATATATGTTGTATTTCAGTGTTGAAAGTAAAACTGGCGACATGCGCGTCATTATGTATATAAGATAGGGTATCCATCGAATGAACGTCAATCGCGAGGGACTGGTAGACTCCTGTCATGCTGGGCCTCTGCTCCAGGGAAGCTGTTTTCCAGCATTCGCTTCATCCGAAAGTTCTCTCCGAATTCAAGGAGCTTCGCCGACTGATAAAGGTTACGGCATGCCACTGGTCATGTCGAGAGATGCGGAAGCTGGTGGCTTCAGGTTGTCAACAGGAGTAGGCATTGAAACACTGTCTCTCGATGGACGAAGCGAGAGCGCCGACCAATCAACGGCTCATCGTTTTTTTGTTCTTTTGCAAATTGGTTGCAAGTTCTCGGAAGCGATCAGTTGCGGCGGGTAGGGCAAGAACGTCGACCGTCCGGCACATGGCTGGGAGGTATCTCATCTTTGTCGACGTGCTTTCAACTTTACAGGACGCCCATGGCTTCGAGTAGGGGAACGGGACGGATGCTCTTGGATAGTTCCAGCGCATTTGTTAAGCCTGATGAGTTGATACCAAGGCACGCATAAACGTTTGTTTGAGAATGCGGCAATATACTCTTCGAAAGAAGGATCCCCGTTGTTCAGGCAGGTGACCCACCGGCCTCAGCAATCGGGGGTATCATCACGGTTGATCCCGATGGCAATGAAAATGTCGGTGACGATCTTCTCATGCGCATCCCGACTCCAAGTCGTGTTCATCACTGCGATGGACTCCATCCGTTTTCAGCGAGCGTTGTCGAATCTGGAATCTTTAGTTTAGTATATATGAGCCTGCACGTTCTCGCGTTGTTCAGATCTTCCATTGAAGCATCTCTATCGGGCTCCATCGTCCATTGATCTAGGTGTCCTCGATATGTTCGCTATACTTGGGCCAATGCCTATCAACAGGCAGCAATGAACAGGACAACCAAGTATGCTGTGCCGACATCCTGGATTGCTTGGAGGAGCTTCTTCGCCTTTCCATACTAGGCGCCATCGACAGGTAAGAGGGCGTCGTAGGTGCACGGAAAGAGACGGAGAATAGCGCTAGAGGTATCCATTTCCAGGAGTATCAAGGCACTCTGGACCTTTGCAGTGTGCGACGATACCTGGGATGTTGGTTCGGGAGCTTGGAGTTTCGATTAACACATTCTGGAATTGCTTGCTGATGCAATCTCGTGCAAGGTGCCCGGCCTCGTTGCACTAGACGGACTTATATTAGCTCAGCAATGCTTATTGAGGAGTTTTAGGTACTTACCCAACGACAGATTTCGGTGCCTCGATATCCTCTGGCCTGTCCTCGTCGACGTTTGTTGCCGCTCTTTGTCTTGCTTCTGAGTTGTATTAGCAAGAATTGCCAAGATGGTAATATAAACGAGTCAACCTACATGTTGCTATAGTATATGTTAAGGTCGATGTGTATCGGCGAAGGGATCGTTCAAGGTTGTGTGATGTGTGTGAGAAGGCGAGGGACAGCTGTGCGGCTAGACCCTACATGTCTCTATAGTCCCTGTGTTTATATATGTTTGAAACAAGATGTCACTTGGGGTGCCATTTTGTTTAGTATGATAGATGCCGGACTATCTACTTATCCGGCTCATCAGACGCTTCGTGCATCAATCTTCTCTTCATGAGAAAGCAAACGTTATTGACTACTCGTCGCATTTGCTCAAACCGACAGTTTGATGAACGCTGGTTCTGTTGCTGGGAGAGGATTATGCCTGGGCTCTTTGATTGGTCTTTATGACTCTGTCAGATCCATGGTGAGGTGGCATCTAATCGGCTCTCCTCTATTTCTCATGTGGTCTGACTGATCAGTACGTTGTGACTATAGAACTCAATGTTGTTGGAATCTTGACTGGTGGCTTTCCATACTTTTCTGTAAGGTAACTAGAATACGATTGTAAAGGAAGTTGCGGGCTTTTAGAAGCATCTTTCTTCAAAATGTTGGCTCATACTTTGTTTCGAAGAGAAATAGTGTACGAAGGAAATGGTCAAAGGCCTTTTCGATACAGTCTCGCGTCATTCTGTTGTTGCGAATATGCGAACAACCTACTCTGCGCAAACGAGGTAAACTTCTATATCATCTAGACATAGGTCAACCACTTACTCAATGGTGTCCCATCGTGAGAATCGGAAGTAAGCCACCAGTTGTTATCGAACCTTCCCAAGGTCAAGGCGCAGGACAACCACATCTTGTAGAATCGTGGACTTATCAACAGGATACACAGCTTTGTAATGCCGGGTTGCTTCGGATAGACTATATGGTTCAGGGCCTTTGCTGAAGGTCTTGTCGCGAAGGAGAGGGACGTTTGAGGAAATCGGCTCTCACTCAGTTGTAGCGTTTGTACCCAGTACAGTCCTATGACAGGCCGATGTCTTCAGAGGACTGGAACAGGGAGTAATATTCAGATCCTTTGTAGGTGTTTCCTTAAAGCCTTTGGACCACACACCCGGAGTTACAGTCGGCGGAGAAGGTGTTCTTGTATAATATATAGTTCGTAGTTGAGCCGGGAGAAGAGTTGTGTCAACACGAACTCACGAACCCAATCGCCTGTAGTTGAAATACTGGGTTATCCAAGGCTTGCCAGGTCCCTTTCAATAGCGGAGCGATAGAAAGTTGCCAGGTTCAAGTACGACTGGAGCCACCAGACAGTCAAAGGTCCGTGACTACTTGTTGATGTACTTGATCATATGGTCCGTTACGTTCCGACCTAGCAGGAGTAGGGTGATGCGATCGATGCATGCGTAACGATAAACCCGACGTTGGGCTCGCGCTTACAGTAAACAGAACCTCTAGTCGGCGCAGAGGACTGCGTGGGTACCTGACTAAATGGTGCATGGTGCTAGAGCGATGACGATGAACCCTTGGCTGACCCATATCGAGGGCTGGTTGTTCGATTGATGACTCTGAGTCGGTGCAGGGGGTTGTTCCCTCAGCATTTTGTTTTGGCCGGTGATCAGATCCTCAGTGTGACGAGACGCTTGGTCTCCTGTCTATGCAGCAACGGGAGTGGAAGCGATCACATCCACATGCTTTAGTGCACAGATATATAACTACCGGTTGCCCGATCCATCATTACTAGACACGTTCATGTTAGCCTAGCTAAGGTAAAGGAATACATCGAGGTACGTGCCCCGGTAATGGAAATTCCGGAAGAGCCCGACCGCCTTGGAGGCCATTTCGTCCCTTATTAGCCGGAAGTGTGCCAGGACCGGAATATCGCTTTGACGATCTTTCCGGTCCAATGCGATGTTTATATTATAACCGGAGAAAGCAACCCAATGCTGCATGGTGGGAGGTTAACCAGTCCAGGGTGTCGTCATTTGTCTCCTCAGATACAAACGCCAACGTGTCATGTTTATATCCGATATTTGACAGTTTGATAGAGGCTTGTGTATTTTCGTTGCTTTGCTGTTCATCAGATCTCTTTGGTCATTCGACTGTACGTTGGTGATTGATTCCCAAGTCGTTTGTTGCAGCGAGTACCTTACCCACTGTACGCGATAGTGAGTCTTATTCCCTTCTCTTTGGTGGTCTATAATCTTGAAGACGTGCGACTTGTTGTAGTCAGTGACGTTGCATCGTCCCCGTTCTTTGGACCAGTGCTTGTAGATGAGAGATGGATTTCGGTCATGAAGGTCTCCTCTCCGCGGTTTTCGTCAGACTCCATCACAAATTCGACTTCGTGGGTGTCGGGGATGAATCTATATCGAGTGATACGCATGTAGGAGTATCCTATAAATATTAGTTGAGTCGCGGGTATCCGCTTGTCATCTGCCCGATCATCAGAGCTAAGATCTAGCACGGCAATTCCTCAAATATCGTATCGTGGCCAAGACGAAGACCGCAGTCTGGGGATCTTGCTCAGTCTCGAGATGGGAGTAGGGGCAGGAAGAGACATACCTATTTATATTAATCCGCCGAGGTTCTGATCCTCTTGAGAGCCGGTTCGCTACCCTCTCTAGCGACGCTGTTTCTCGACAATATATAATTGACTTTGAAGTCATCTTCAAGTCTTTCCCATCAATGAATCCTGTCGCGTTGGATACATAACTATTCCGTAATTAGTTAATCCAGATATCCCTTTCGTACCCATTCATCGATGGTATTGTCGTCTGCTTGTGGCCTACTTCACATACTAGTTCCAGTCGGCTTCTGGTTGTGCTGGCTAAGAATAGAAACATATGAACGCTGGCTGTCCACTGCCCGTCGAGGTGACAGGATAGTCGCCGACTGGTGCTGGCGTTCTTCGTGGTTATACTAAATGCGAGGGCTGCTGGCCGTATATACACCGGCGCGAGGCTTGTAGCCATTCAATACCGCACGCCAGGGTCTATTAAACCTCAGTATCAATTTCCAGATGGTAGCTTACGACTTACCAACGATGTAGACGATACCAGTAATGGTTAGGCCGATCTCTGTAGTTTTCTTGGCCGTCGCACACTAGTATTGTGCTTATAATATAGTTGGTAGTACGGCAGAAGACGTCAGTTATCGAGTATCGTTGTCGAGTATCGTTGCGGCTGGCGACGATTCGATAGGCATCCCAAACGCAGTCACCCAGCACCTCTCGGCAATTTTGGAAGCCGATTCATTCAGTTGTATCTCCATGACTTCATCTCCTCAAGTTCCGAGGTTACTGTGAACTCATGACCGGGTCAGAACCGTTGTGACAGCCTCAAGGGGAACAACGTCCAATGCCTGTGAGTCCTTTTGCTGACCCGAGCACGAGTTCTTGCCAGAAGGTCGGCGACTGCCTTTTTCTGTCCAAGACCTCCCTGTTTTTCTGAAGTTCATTGTGAGATTCCTTTCGAGGGATTCCACAAGCAGGACAGATAACGTAACGTCTTCCATAATGTCGTTTATATATTCGAGAACGGCATTGCACGATATGATCTGGGTGTATATACTCCGTAAGTTGCCACACGAACTTACTCCGACGTGGGATTTGACGATGAATTGTAGCCATGATCAGGATGAGAATGGACTATGCGTGGAGCGATTGAAGGGCATTAGAGAATGTGCCTTTTGAAGCAGCGAAAAAGCGAATCGTACTTGAACTCTTCGAATGTCATGATATCCAACGTCTTGACGAGCAAGCGACTGGGCCTGGCCTTTGTGACAGCATGGCCAGAGCTCTGGCAATGTTGATAACCAGCGTAGTCACCTCCACCCCGTACCATAGACAAGAGGGGTTGGGTATATATATATGTGCGACAGAACGGTCGACGGCGGGGGCAGACCGACCGATTGGAATGGAGTCTGTCATACTCAACGCTTCCAACTAGCATGCATCGTATATATTAAATGAGTCTCAGCTGATCAAAGAACATGGTGAGCTTCATCGTATATAAGTATGTCGAAGTGGTGTCTTTCAGAAATTAAAGAGCCAGCTCCCAGTCTTCTCCAGCAGCTTAACCCTATCCAGGAACATTGCTCTCATCTTGATCGATAGATCTCTCTTTCGTCAAGGTCTCGCTGTCTGTCACCAAGTGCGTTGAAACGCAGTACTTCGCAGATCATAGTGGCGTGTTCGGGGATTGCTTCCAGCGCTACCTTATATATATATATAACACGATGTACTTATTGCGACTTGACGGGTTTCTCGGGATGACGGTTTTGGGTCCATTGGCTTCAGTCGGCGACGGTGGCGACAGGAGCATGACCTCGAAGCCCATCAAGGGGCAGAGGAAATGTAAATTTATCTGCAGACGGATTGGAAGCGGTGCCAGGCTTCGGACGACCTCCATCCAGGTAAAAGATCTTCTTGTGCTGAATGTTGCAACCGTTGTTGGTTTCAAAGTGACGAAGGTCCTTGGCTCTCTCAAATTCATTGCGAAGGCCAGCCCCCCACATTACACTTGAATCGCAGGGGGTTATATATAGATATATATTGTAGT
Source organism: Fusarium tanahbumbuense (assembly GCA_012977735.1). Taxonomy (NCBI): domain Eukaryota; kingdom Fungi; phylum Ascomycota; class Sordariomycetes; order Hypocreales; family Nectriaceae; genus Fusarium; species Fusarium tanahbumbuense. Next base: position 9,985 of record JAALXH010000461.1, on the reverse strand, counting down.
CCAGGACATATACGATAGTTCGTAGATGACTTCTTTGTACACTGTATCGATAGCTCGACATCGAACGTATTCGTCGCCCGCATGACTTTTGGTTTGGTCCCCACCAGTGGAATACCCTTGATTCCAGTCTAGAAGGGTAGAGCGGGGTGTAGACTGTATGATACTGTATCCTCGAGCTGTTCCGGATGATATAGTAATCTAGGCATGTGTCTTGATTGTCGGGTGCATCATTACACCGAGTACATCAATGCTAGAACGCCCAAACGAAAGTCTTGCCTTCATACTCGCGTTGTTTTGTATCAAGTCCCGTTCTTGAGCAAAGCTCAAATGGGTTGTGGAAATGTAAGTAAAGGCCCCGTATGGGCCAGGGCATTTGACATCTTGTACCGTTCTCTAAGCTTAATAGCTGCTGTGAGACATTCCACGGAGGTCTTCCCTCAAGGGCTTCGCGAGATTGTTGTACGGTTGTATATGTGTATATGGTTAAGTTCATATACGTGATGCAAGACTAGGCGACTAGCTTCCAGGAGCCTTGCTTCTATTAGAAGCGGACAGGATACATAGCTTTGTATCGCTGGGTTGCTTCGGATATGCTAGATAGCTCAGGGTCTTTGCTGGAGATCTTGTCGCGAAGGAAAGGGACGATGAACAGGGATGAGAGAAAAGACGAACAGTGTCAGGGTTCGTCCTCATCTGTATATACAATCATACCAGAAGAACGCTGGAGCGCAGTAGGTTGAGATGAAACAACTTCTGTTTCAGACGCGATTGGAGAACGACGCGACAGATGTATATTCTCCGGCTTCAAGGTGCCATGTTCGCTCACAGGATCGTTACGAATCAGGCGTCGGCACTTACGGTCGCAAATAGGCAAGAGAGTGGCAACGCGCAGAATTGTTACCAAGCAATTGAGCGCGCTTTTTCCATCGGCGTTAGCTGTTGATTACAGCATTTTGATGCAAGGTTTCCCTGGGAGGCCCTCGGTGGGTTATGTAATAGAGTTCCAAGGAAGAGAAGACAGCGACGGCGGAAGTGTTGGTAGCCAAGGCATTCATAGTGGCAAATTGGAAGCTTTCGAGTGACTCGTTACGAAGTGGCATGAACAGCCTTCCAATACTGACTTGGGCTCGGTCGTTCAATCAAACCTTGCTTAAAGTAGGCGATTTTGCGAGTTGTCTTGTGTTCGTGATGGCTGATGTATGGGGAGAGACGCATGATAAAGGTGTGGAATATCTGGGTTGACGGGTGCTCCTGTTACGAGACAAACTGTCGTTGTCCGTCGGCTGTATACAAGCTAAGCCGACACTGCTTGACTGCTGTTAGATGGCTGGGCGTCTATGACGTTTGAGAATCGGGAGTTGATTGAATTGGAGCAGGAGTTGACGTTGTCTCGATGATCGCTGCTGGCTTGACGCTGCTGAGTTGCGTAGAGGTGTTGAAGGGCCGCTCTGTTGCATTTTCTTCGACATGACCATGACAACAATAGGCGTTATGGTCACGCATACCTAGTCCTCCAAATCTCTTGGACAAGGCTTCTCGAGTCCAAGGCTCTGACTTGATAGGGGGCACATCGGTCGAGCGCCGAATTTCGTTGTACTCGCTATTCAAAAGCTTAGCATAAAAATGGGAATGAGACATTTGGTCGCTCACATATATAATTTAAAAGTGCAAAACAAGCAAAACAGTATGGGCAGGTCGTGATAACAGAACATTGCAGCGCACGCAAAGTCGGTGGGCTGCAACCAGCTCGGGGTAAAGGAGTCCATTGTCTTGATGGCCCGGTCGAGTCAACTCTGTGAAGTGGGCATATATATAAGTGTTCATGTATAGCCTAACGACTTCTCCACATTCTTCATATGGGCACACGATGTAGTCTCTTGTGCAATGCACGAGTAGGGAGTTGATGTGCGGTACCCTTCCGATCTAAACCTGTGGAGACACCAGCCTCTTCAATTGATCGACCACTATCCTCGGCTTGATAGAAGGTGTATGGAGATGTTTCTGCTGGGGAGGACTACCGCTGTGGTCTTGTTCGTATCCAAGGTTGGTTTCTGGACAACATTTTCCTCATTTTGTTCTTGGGTATTATCATGTCTGTGTAGGTGGGTGCAACAGTTGGACTTTCAACCTGTTAACACGAATCGAGCAGCAATCCCCTGATGTCTCGTCCTGCGTCTCAAGTAGATGTCCCCTTCGTGGTCTTCAATGATGTTCATTACGAATCTGGTGTTGTCGCGAGGCGATGTCAAGCTGGTGATTAGGTGCCCAAGTGCCTTATTCATTTGTTTAATGGGCAAAGATCGACTCATTCCTGTCGAAATAGAGTGTTCGAAAAGTCGCAGGTTGACAATCTGTGAGAGTTGGGCTGGAAGGGCCTTATGCCTGTTGTTACGAGGGATCTCAGCCCCCTCGTTGGCGTACCAACACAACATTGCCAGGTACGCCAGGATCTGGATATGCTTCACAGAATTAATTGCTTAAGCAGTGATTGCGATTTTATCTGTACAGTGTAGACAATCGTGCCTGCACCGCTCGTTGGAAGCGTGGATCATATGTCTGGTGCGCATGGCCGAGGTCATGTGAACGACATGTTGGGGAATAGCAGGAGACCATTGATTGGGTACCTCACTGCCACCACCAAGGTATTTTAATAAGGACTTCTGATGCTCTACCTCGTCGCGCCGTTCGATGCTAAGCGCAAGGTCTCGCGAACAACATGGAACTGGTGGTGGATATCCGAAGTCCACCATCCCGGAAGGGTTTCCAAGAAATGTTCGAATCCATCCGTACTAGGTCGACTTGAAGAACGATTGGTTTTAGTAGTCTTGACGCTTTCCCATTCGAATGGGTTAAGCCGGAGTAAAGGCGACGGTTATCTCTAGGCCGACTGGAAAGTTCCATCTGTGTTGGCATGCACTATCGACAGCCTGTCGCTGCTTTGAGATTATCCTTGCAAGGTGTATACCCCATTGGGAGAGACAGTTTTATTGTTCCCTTTACATTCATGAGTAGGTTGTGGGGTAGCAAGTTTGGGGCATGCGACCCAGGGGTGGTCAATGGAGGACATGAAGTTGTGTCGGCATAGTAGTAGGAAGTGAAGAGATTAGCCGCAGCGTCGGCTACGCCGGGCTGCCGGTCTCTACCCGCTGTAACAGTCCACATAAACTCTCATAGGTTTCATCAGTAGGTGTAGGCTTTGGGCGCCTTGCAGGCTGGTCGATTAATGTTGCCGGTACCAATCGAAGAGTGACCGTTTGGGTCAGATGGTCATAGACCATTTTTTTGGTGTTCCCTCGTTGAGTCCGGATATAAAGAGCACCGATACTGAACCGGATAAGAGGGACAACGGAGCCAACCGTTTCGCTGACCTTTGACTCCACGGGAAACGCATTCCACGAAACCGAACAGTTCATTGCTGTCCAAAACGTATCACTAAGAGACCCCAAAGCTTCGGTGTCCTTCCACTTCTTCAGATGTAGACGTAGCTCGGTGCATCTGTGTTCGATGAAGAGCAAATTGTGAAGAGAGTCGTAAAATACACGTCCTCCCCATTTCTCAGATCGAGAAGGAGCTGTGTTTCTTCGGGTCTTATAATCTTTTATATCGGTCGACGATCCGCGTGAAGGTACATTGCCTTGTACAGCATTCATATACCACTGTCATATAGTTGGTTTATTGGCTTTTCGACTGCCCGTTGTATGGATGTGAACAGTGAAGACTGGTCGACTAGTTCCAAAGCATGTTCAACGCACAGCTGCGGCCCCACAACCAACTGCCAAAGTCACTGGAAGCGCAAGACGGGTTCGGAATGCTCAACACCTAGACAAAAAGTATATATATCCGACTCGAGATTCTTAAAATGGCTGTACCACCCTTGAGTCATAGGCATTTCGCGTCATGCTCTTTCGCGCCGATAGCTCGTGCCCCAGCTTCGGGCGCGATAGTATAGGGTAGCGAACACGCGAGTCCCCACGTCTTCGCAACGCGAGAACTTCGTTGTCATTGTTGTTGCCGTTGTGTCAAGAATTGTATGCATTTAGCGCACTCGAATTCTATATAGTCTCAAAGACGGGTTCTTCTTTGAAAGAAAATCGGTTGACGCGGTAATGTTTCAGTACATCGGCTAGGAGAAACGATCATGTGCTGGTTGATTCATTCGTACCACCGATTGACGCTTGCTGGACAGCCTTGTCGCGACAATTATTTCGTATATTATACGAAGAGACAGTACCTCAATATCTCCAATTGCGTTTCCCGAATTGTAGGATGTCATTGTTGGTCGCACGTTCTCATCTACTTGACGCGAGTATGTTGTTCTCGACGTAGCACACTTCCCGCGTCCTTGCGTCCGTTCGTCAGCCTGTGATTGGGGAACCGACGTGTGTTCGAATATGGCAATAGTATGGTAGATTTACAGTAGAGAAGAAATGATTCAGGAAAGGACCCTTGATTGGTTACTTGGTGTCTTGCTTGGACCACCAATTGCTGTACTTCGAATGGGCTAATTTGCGATCGAAGACATATTACGTGTCCAACCAAACACGCCCATTCAAATTGGGATGAAAGCCCCGACATGCTTGCTTCCAGTAACCTCGGGCTGTTCGAGTATATAGTGTATAGTAAAGACTTTGCGCATTTTATTGATCGACAAAAACCGCCATGGTGGTTGTTCCCGGGGTAGAGGATATATATCGTGAACAGATGCTTCCTTCCAAGCATCACCTCGGTTTTGCGCACAAGTATGGGACTTTAGGGAGGTCCAGTAGTCCTTAGACTAATGCCTTCTTCTTGCGCGATAAGTGGCACTCAATTTCAGGCCTCCCACGAGTCAGGTACGGCATTTTCGTATGTTTCGATCAAGAAACACCTCGGCAACCTTGTGAAACGGCGGGAATCGTATATATATTGAATTTGCCGTAGCAATAGTCGGTATGGACGTAGTATAACATAGGTAGATGACCGGAAAAGGTAGCCTAGCCTCCGGAATTACATCCGGATCGCAGACAACTGCCGTAAGGCCAACAAAGAATATCTTGATTAGTTCGACGTTGAGGTGAGCTCCTTGTACCCCTAGTAATTGCGTTTTGCGAGGAACGAGAAATGGGAGGTCTTCGTCGTTGTCTAGCGATAACTGCTCTTCCGTCACTCAGTGGGTATGGGGAGTTAACGAGATCTGTGCAGCGCTGCTCGGGCGACGGAAACTAAATAAAGATGTCGAGTCTTGGTGCACATGTTCGAAAATGTGTCTTCATCAGTGGTATCATGATTGAGGGTATCATAACTACTTCTACCGCAGGGCAGAACAGATAAACTCGCCAGCGGGACTGTCTCTAGTTGTGCGTACAGTTACTGCAAAAACGACTGACGGGAAATTTTGTAAGGCCTGTTGGCATCGTGTGGTTTGTAAATGAATGATGGTTTGTTGTCGAGGTAAGCTCTGATGACTTTGAACGAAACCTCCGACGGACGGGTAGCTTCTGAACTTCCTCTTGCGCAACAACATGTTCGCGTTGCGGTGGAAAGGCAGATTCGTCGTTCTTTGGACCGTGGTGACAGTTATCCAGTAACCCTAACCCTAGCCATGAGGTCGAGAGTTCTGATCAGGATCGGGGACTCGTGGCAGACCCAGCGCAGCAGGGTGAGGCGGTTGAACGGGCCAGGAGGGCGTCATCCTTTGCCATCATCTTGTACAGCTAGGTGAGTCCGCCGTTGGGGTCGCTAGCGATGAGCTTCTGGACGTGCCTGACGCTGGCAATGACGTCTGCCTGGGTCTCCTGCTGCTGCCGGAGCCTATCCATCTCGGCTTTGGTCCTGGGACCCGTGGGGTTGGCGAGGGCCTTGACCCGAAACTTGATGTCCTTCGCTTGCAATTGATTGAGAAATGCCAGAGTATTACATGGAAATTGAGTGTCGGCAGAGGTATATATAAGCAGCCGCGGTGCAAAGAAAGTAGTGTAGTGAGGATTCGTGGAAGAAATACATCTGACTGACAAGAGCGGTTACTTCCAGCCGGGCTTATGATTGGATCGCAGACAACGGCTGAAATTCCAACGTAGACCGTCTTGATGGGTGTAGACTTGAAAGAGGCTTCCTATTTCTGCAGAACCAAGAAGAGATTGTCAAGCATGCTCGGCTCTGGCCAAAGAGTTGCAATGGCATCCACATTCACAATCAGATTGCACTTCGCTGTCTTCGTTGCTGACTCTTCAGCTAGGCGCTGCAGTACTCCACAAGGGTGTATATATATATATCTTTGAGACCGGAGAGCTTGTTGCCATATGCGTCTCTCATGAACCAATTCAATGATCCTTCCGTCAGAGCCCAGGTGGTGTTTCTGGACGTCGTAGAATTGAACGTTTGGACGTGAGAACTAGTCAAGGCCCAAGCGGGCCAAAAGTGTTACTTGATGAGCCTGAGGCTGGACAGAACAGCGGTATGGCCCGGTTGAGACCTTCGTACGATCTTCCTTCAACATTTGTCGGTCGCTTTTGGACAGAAATCCCATGTGGGAGCGCCGAGTGAGGGCCAAACAGTTTATCTCGTGTCCAAAAGATGGATTAGGCCAACCGATAGCATGTCGATTGTCTCCATCAACCTTGCGATGTAATATAAGTGTTCCATTTCCCTTCTCAATCCTGCTGGTCGATAGGGAAGAGGAGGGGGTCCTCATTACTAACTCCGCCTCCTCAACACCATCGCAGGCGCGGTGAGCATATATATATAGGACGCCTGCTGCAACAGCGAAGGACTCTGCGTCGCGGCAGACACTTGTATAGCTCTTGCTCGAAACAAGGGAGAGACGGAAAACAGTCTGTCGAGAACCTTGTTATCCCCGAACCGACTTTGAACCTGCCGTCCTTTGTAGACTCTGAAAATAAACAAGTGTCGTCGCTGTGTGAAGCACGTCTTCTTCGAAGTTCCAAATTACTCTCCCAGCTTCCGTCCGGCGGGCGGCAAAACTAATGCCTTGGCTACACCCATAGACTTGCGATATTGATGTCCCTTGATGCAGGGTCGGTTTATAAAAAGCGGCTGGGCTCGTGAATGTTGTATCGCAGGTCAATGTGTCGAAGGTCTGTCTCAGTCATATCGATTGTGATAGAGACATCCATGTTATATAGACATGACACCAAGGCCTTTTTCACGCGCTCCCATTTCCCTCAAGCAGAGGAAAAGTGTCGGGTGCTTGTGTAGATGACAGGCGAGGTTTATTGGCTTTCTTCACTCGACCTTGACGAACATGTCGGGATATATAGATAATGCGATATACTTGTAAAAACTTGAGCAACTTATCGCGCGTCGCAATCACAATAGTTCGGTTCGTGACCAAAGGTCTCACGCAGGCACAACCAAGAGAACCGGTTCGATGTCCGACAGATGAGGGTCTTGATATCTTCAGGATGAGAACGTCGACTAGTTCTTAAAGGAGGAAGTCCGGAATGCAAATCTCGACAAACGGCAGATAACTGAGGAGCTCATTTGCCGACGACCAATCGTTCAATATTGTCATGATAGGAGGCTTTGACTGTGAGGATGGTTCACTTGGCGATGATTGTGTGTATATATATATGGAAAGCTTGTAATAACCAGTCGCTGGAGTTAGCATACCACGACCTTCGTATTCGCCAATCTCTTCGTGCGGTGGAAAACCCAATAGGCACCGAAGTTGCGTCTGTGGGGATTGATATGACTTGACACTGGGGTTCCTCTCCCGCGTCGTGTTTCTAGAGCGAGGGAAATGGGAAATGCCCATGGCTCCCTTGTCGAGGAGCATCAACATCGGCGGCTCTTTCCAAGTTGTTGCCGCATCCTTCGCACTACCGATTGTCGCAAGAAGGTCACAGCGGCAAACGCCGGAAGAGTGGCGCGGCTCGAGATCGAAATATACATATATAGATGCACCTTATAATCCTATGTTCACGCGACTTGATGTCCCGCAGACTGTCTTAATCTGGCGATATTGAAATGGCGGCTTCGAATCGACGACATTCAGACACCCGACATTCGGCGGGCGCGGTGCCAGCGACCTTCTGAGACGTTTTGTATGTCACTTGGTCGTAGTTGGAGGTAGCTGGAGTAACCAAAAGCTAATTCAGGGTGTGCATCGTGGTACTGTCGTATGTGTCAACGACTGCCTAGACGATTTAGCCGATACTTGAGATCGGAAGCAGGTCTCTTACCTGTACACGACCGCCGCGCGACAAAGAAGGCCATCTGATTTGCCATAACCATGAAGCGTCGGCCACCCTCTCGGGACATGAGATGACGGTAATACATATAAAAGCGGAAAGTCGAACTTGACATCTCCTTTCGGGCTGGTATGGAATGGATGTCTGGAAAACGTGCTAAATGCTGCAATAATCCGATCGCTCCAGTCCATTCTGGTGCGGGCAAAGATGAGGGACTCTTCTTCCTCGGTGCTGTCACAGGATACATGTTCATAGTTGTCAATGAACTGCTGAAAGATGCGCAGGTAAAGAGTGATTGCCGAAGCGGTCATTCTCAAGCTCGTCCCAGAGGTTATACAGGCTTCTGCCGCTGAGGTTGAAGCGAGCTCATGACCATGTCGAGGTCAAATGCCCAAGGGTCTGAATGAAGTTCGTCAAGGCCCTTTTATACTCTCACAGCACCTCGGAGCGTTCTCCGCACTCCTCTGGGCGTCGATGCATTCGTTAAGCCCACCCATTGAAGCTTTTACTTGAGCTGCTGAGGTATCAGTAAGCCAACGACGACCTAAGAAGGCGCGAGATGATCCGTAAGTCATCAAGGAATTGAATTGTCTGTTCAGCCATTTTTCCATAATCATGGCTCTCGTCGGTGCGATCAATCGAGTACCATACCTCAAACTTGGTACTCTTATCCTCGAACGCCTTATAGATGTGCTGCTTGACATTCCACAGGATGGTTGATACTATTAGCTTCCTGGTGGGGTGTTCTTTGGTGGGTGTCCGTTCGGCCTCGTCATTCGGATCGCAGTCGTAGACGATCAAGACCTTTCCTCCACGGTTGCTATGATGCACGCAGCGCTGCGGTGCTATGTCTGGTCCTCGCATTTCTCAAGTTCGTTCTTCTTCAGACCGACCCAGTGAGGTAGTAGCCGGATCATCGTATATAGTTGCAAAACAGGAGATATAGCTTATCAACTCTCCTCCTGTTCGCTATTGTATTGACTGAACCTAGACTTAAACGTGACAAGGGATAGCATTCGCCTGACTCAATAGTGTAGACAGTCTCTTCACACAGTAATATATATATAATAAGGCTCGGGGCATGGATATGTTGAGTAGGAGCGGCGCTGCGTCGAACCACTCTTGGTTGACGATACTTAAATAAACCCTTACTGCAATGCAGGATATGCAGCCGAAGTCACTGATACCATGTTGTGGTATCGCGATCCAGCCAGCCAGTTCGTTGGACGGGGGTGGCTTGTTTAGCTACTGTCTTATACAGGAGTCAATTGTATTTACCCGGAATGTAAACAACTGGGCCATAGAGAAGGCCAGGTGCAGATAGGGCATCACAGGCGTGGAGGAAGCCCACCTTGGGTTATTAAGCCACTCGTGAGGCCGTCATTCTCAACTGCGGTGAAGCCTCCCCGATCAGGACGCGGCAGGCGAACATTGACCGCCTTGCGTCTTTTTTCTGTCTCCTTCAAAACATCAATACAAGCATTGAAACAGGGAAATGAGACACTTACAGGTTTGGTGATCCGACACCGTGGACTCCCTGGATATAATCTAAGAAGAAGAATGCGACGGGTACAGCAGGGAGAGGACTGAAGAAACGAATGCGTCGTCTGACCTCGAGTTGCAATAAGAGGTGTCAAGAAGCGACTGAAACTTTACTGCAGCGACGGCCAGCGACGCAACGCTTAACGCAGTCGGAGTTTCCATCCGGTCTCCAACACTTTCCGTCATCTCGCCCAGCAAGGACATTGTCGAAACACCGTCGACATGGCTTACGGCAATATATATATATATATATA
>JAALXH010000460.1:0-13997 GCA_012977735.1 Fusarium tanahbumbuense | reverse complement strand
CCTATCACATACGACCATACCTACCAGAAAATACGGGATCCCGTCCGCTCTCCCATAGTCAAGCTGGTAAGGGGCGGATTAGTAGTTGGGTCGGTGACGACCAGCGAATCCCCGCTGTTGTATGTAAACTTTTGCATTTTTGACTCTTGGCCGGAGCGAAAGCCCCACAACTTTCACTGCATCCGCGAGGTCCATTGTATCGCGGGCGAAACAGCTCGTAGGCGGTCGAATTACGTTCAATACGGCGCCAAGCGCGCAGTTGGCATTTTAATCTTGGTGGATTTGGGGTGTCATCAAATAGAACCACGTCTGTCTTTGCATCGATTCATGGCAGACTGATGAAGCGATGATCCATCGGGGAAGACTTTCCTGGGGCGCAAGAAATGCGCCGACCGACACCAAGTGCTATTGAGTCTCAGCCACCAAAGCTTGACACGACCGTGAATTAGCTTAGTTCTGGACCGCAACTGAGTGCCAATCGGGAGAATATTTGGCACTCTCACCAGTGTATGGCACCGGATCGGAGACAAGCTGGACCGCACGCCATATTTTCATTCGCCTCATCAAGGTTCTGGCGGAGTATTGACTACAACCCGCCTTGTCGGAGTTGCCTGAGGAGCCGCGAAGGCCATTTGAGCACCGGGCCCCCTTGCACCCTGGTTGATCTCAAGGGGTATTCTGACCTATGAGCAACATCAACAGAGTGTATTTCAAGAGCAGTTGTAAACGCATGGCTACGCCAGATCTGCATGTATTTCAAGCTGGTAGATGCAGGCCCAAGAAAAATCTCACTCCAATATCTTAAAGAACTGTTCGTCATCAACAGGCTTTCGTATTTACCTCCATGCCAAGTGCTTTGATCTATGGCCTTATAGATCTGTGAAAAAATGCCACTTGATCTTCCAAAGTTTGTTCACTTGGGGGTACCGCTGCCAACCACGTGAACACATCCCCGAACCCTATCGAAAGCTATCAGGTCCAGGTATACCTTATCAAACCTCTTCCTAAAATTTGGCACTTGATACTGAGTGCGCCCGCCGAGAGCTCAGACGTGCTATCCTTTAAAGATGTAGCACTTGCTGCGCTGCTAGTCACAAAGTGTTAGTTTGTCTTCGAAAGCAATGATTGAGATTTAAATGTTCCAGGAGATACCTCTTGTGGCTTTAGGAACGGTGAGAAATTTGAAGAATAGCAGCGATGAAGGATAGAAAGACCGGTGGTTTAGTATCGGGTTTCTGAAACCCTGCAGCGCTTGCATGTCTACAGGAAGCTGGCCAAAGTCCCATCATCGTACTCGTAAGGGTAAGATTCCTCCATAATGGTCCTGTATGTCATGCTCTCGTCGTGTGGGGGCGAACGAACCCAGAGAAACTCTGAACTGTTGGGAACGGGGTAAGAAACTTGGATGGGATGGCGACCGGGGCCATACAGGCTCGCGGCTCTTTCTGCTGGATTATTGCTGGCTTCGCCGGTTGTCTCGTCCTCATATCTGACTGTGGTGTTGGATCCATTTGAGGTCTCAAGTCTGCCACTGTTCACTTCGGTGAGGCGCGATCATAGGAGTTGGCGATGAACAAAGTTGGCCCCAGCTGTGGCGCGGGTGGGATCTGACCCAAGCTGCAGCTAGAGACATCGCTGGAACCCATCAAGTCGCTCGTGTCGCTTTCGGGCTGACATTTGAACTCGCCTTTAGATTCGCTGCAGAGACCAATCACGTCTACAGGCCCCCTGATAACAGGGCTGACGCCACGTTGAAAGCGCTTGGGGGGTACCTCGTCGGTCTGCACGCCGATAGAACGCTTGCCAGCGCGTTCCTCCCGTTCTTGAAGATCGAAGAGTCGTGAATATACTTGAGCGATATCATCCAAGTACAGAATCCCTCTGTGACCCTGTTGAGATGCTCTGGTGACGAGAAATTGGCGGACATGGTCGAGACTGCACTCTCTTGGGATCGGCTGAAGCGACCATCTCCAAATAGGCATGGCAAAGGCTTGCAAATCGCAAACACTCCAACATCCGGGTCTGACTTCCGGTACCACATCCTAAGGGTACTGACCAGTCATCGCCTTGATGTCGGTAATGATGTCCTGCTGAAGAGGGTTGAGGTGATTGAAGATTATGAGTGAGGCACCAGGGGAGAGCGCTATTGGTGGTGACGGTTGAGGAGATGGAAGTGTATCGCCTGGTGATGACATCGTAGCGCTTGAGGAGGGGTGCGTGTGTCATGAGAGAAAAGCTGAGTAGTTATGTGGTCTCGGGTGGAAGTGATGGCGGAGGATGAATTTGTGAAGAAGATGTCGAGGGTGCCTGCAGAATTTCGACGATCGCGATGAACCGGAAGATGGCTGCCTGCTACAAGGCATGCCCCCCGAGCTTCTAACACAAAAAGCATATGAGATGAAACAGCTTGGTGAATTCATGCTAGGTAGTGTAGGATAGCACTTGGGCGGCTTGACTATGGCAGCATAACCCTCAGAGAATGATTCTTCTGTCACCTACGCGACTGGGTAGGTGGGTAATTGGGGACTATGGTACACTCGTGGACCTCGACTGAGATCTATCGCATAGGTTGGCGGATAACGGAACCCTTTAAGTAACTCTTGGGCGGTTTGTAGTGATGTTCATTGTACCTAAGCCTGGTCTAGAATCATGGTCATTACGATTCCTACCGCCACCTTTCCCTCTCCGCAAATCTCGTTAGTGGCCTATCTTCCATTCTTGCTTCTCTAACACAGCACTCGGTCAAATTCAATTTGGGAATGCCATGAAGTTGCATGGCAAGTGGCTACCACTGTCACAATACATCAGACCGGTTTCCCTTCCTTGGCTCTCCAAACTTTCTGAACAATAGCAAGATGCAGTGAATCACTGGCGCGCAACTGGCGTGTTCCTGCTTTCCCAGGCAGCAAAGAGGCTGCTGCCGCTCGGGCCCACTAAAGCTTCCTTCTTCTAATACCCTCCCACCTTTCTCTTCCTTTCTTCCTACACCATCGCTTCTCACCTCACGGTTCCAACAACCACCAGCCTGGACCAGATTCTATCTTGCCAAAGGATGTGACCAACCTCGAGACATGTCTGCCGCAACCATTGCCAGCCGCCGGGCCTGCCGCAACTGTGATCAGCAGGGCCATTTCAGCAAGGAGTGCCCTCTTCCCCGGGATTGTAAGTCATCTTTTATTCACGTTGTCGGGTTCGTAGCTAACTGTGGTGTGCTATAGGGAGCAAGGTCCAGTGCCCTAACTGCCAGGAGTATGGCCACCACCAAAACCGTGCCAAACGTCCCAATGGGCCGTCTTCACAGCAGGGTGTCTAACAGCACCACGCAAAACCGTCACGACAGGTTGCACCAAGGCCCGATGCAATGCCCCTCCGGTTGAGGAGGCCGATGACTTCGGTGATGGAGATGGCGGATGGGGACCTGATGATAAAGATGCCGTTGCTCAGACCGCTGGTGGCGACGACGACGATGGCTGGTAAATTCGAGACATTTGCTTATCATTCCACAGAGGCTCCAAAGGAGGCAGCGAGTTCGGACTTGGCGACGAACTCTGTCTTCATGGAACTCCTCCTGCCCTCAGGTGTGTATACACCTACCCCAACACCGTTTACTCACTGACAACCCAGGTAGCACTGAGTGATATTGGGAGCGTCATGTCGAATTGAGGTATCAATGGTCCGGACTTGCCTGTAAGTGAATGCCACTATTGTGTCTCTCCCGCAGCCAAAGATCTGGTTCCTTTCCTCTGCCTGGCTCCCGAAGAGGCACTACTCTTATCGACTCCGTTTCTGACACTGGGTACAGATTGCTACCGAGAAGACCCATCACTGGCTACGCTGGAGATGGATAGCGACGCACAATGGGCCGTCTTCATTCTGGTTTGACGGTGACACATCTGTAAATACCCGCAATGCGTACTCAACAAAACAACACTTTTGGATACACACCAAACGAATATCATGAACGAAGCCGACTCCAAGCAAGCTTCCAAGTCATGATACGATTAGTATCCACCGCTCCAAGTAACAAGTCAGGGGACCTACCAATATTCTGTGGGTACACATGGCTTCTTCATCACCTCTACATACTGACTGTGCTCAAGGACATCTTCTACTCTCCTTTGAAGCAGGTTCCTGTCACCGTCTACGCTGCTCGCTGGATCTTCACAAAACGACAAGCATAATGTCACCTTCTGCACCTCTTCGATGATGAAGCACAAGATGGATCTGTCATGAAGAAGACTGGTAAGTGCTCGAGACGTCGTGATTGGCGACGACTGACCGACTTGATAGGGCCTCAGGGCCTAACAGCCCAACAGACGGCCAGTAGACGTAAGTTTTCATGATAGCCTTCGCTGTTTACTCACACTGACCCCTTCCACAGATTGTCATCTCTCCCACGTTGGTGTGGTGGCGCTCGGTCTTTTCCAAGGGAGAGACGCCTACACGACATCAAGCAATGATTTTGTTCGATGCTTCTACTTTCGTTATTGTACGGGCATAGCTCTGGCCATCATGATTGAATTGGGAGGGCAGGGTTTTTCATCAACAGAGGCCACGTAAAGTGGCAGGAGCCCAGCCCTTGTTGACTCGCCTGGTTTCGGAGAAACGCCATGCGTTCAATCCCACTACTGTTTTGTCCCCTCCAGTAGTGGCCTTCAAGCTGGGAGATAGGAAGCAACACGAGTACTTTTTAAAGCGATCAACAACAAAGTCATAGTGCTTCAAATACGCACCCTTTGGAAAGGCTTTCATTGTTATCCTCCCGAGAGTTCGTCCAGTTCGTCAAATTCTGAAGATATCCAAGTCTATCGCCAGTAGCTACAATCAAGTCAGCCCCAGTCTTTATGAAACAAGATGCTAAAGATGTGGCAAGATTGAAACATCTCAGGCTCGCTGTCTTGCGTGAAGTCACTGCGTCGCTGGCGTGGGCTTGTAGTGAGAGAATGTGCCGACAGGTCGTTGAAGGATGTTAGTGAGTTCAGTATAAAGACCTGATACACTATCCTATATCGGCCTAAGATGATTCAGTGCCATATCACGCTTGCCTTTCTCCGAGAAACCTTCCGAGGCGGAAGTCATTTCTCGGCTTTGAACGTTCAACCCTCGTCATGGAAGCCTCGCATGTGGTTCACTGGCTCTCTCCAACTCCTAGTCAGCCTGCCAGGTTTCTACTGAGGCTCTTCAATTCTAGCGACCCGAGCTAACTTCGCTCGAGGGGCGAGATGCCCCAAGATCCTCAGGATAGCTTGCTGACAGAATTGTTTGTGACACAGAACTCCATCACGACTGATAAGGAAGGGCCCATCACGTCAGAAACGACAATCGCTGCGTCATGCCCGCTTATGAGACTACTACACCTGGTTTCTGGAAGCTTATGACAATGAGAACTGCATGACGATTTTGTAACTTCATTGCCATACAGTAGGCTTTTCTTCTTCAAAGTGAAGGTCTATCTAGCACCAAAGTCACTGCGTCTCAGGGCTGTGGGAAAATCATTTCAGTCTGACGATACGTGTAACACCATGTTCAAGACTCAAACATTGATTCGGCTACTCGGGGTTTGCTTGTGACACATCTGGTGATAAAGATGCCCGCAAAAGCACTGACTTGCGTTGAGATTTATCAGAGTATAAAGTTTGATAACATGGACCTAATGATACTCAATAATCCCTAAGTGAAGTAACCAAGTTAAACGCCGGATCAAAGCTAACACGAAACACCCATTCTAAATGTCCAAGACGGAAATCATCCAACCTAATCTCGTACTTGATCATGTTAGTATTTTCTCCATTAGCTGTAGTCACTGGGCAGAATCTATGGTATAGCCTGACGAGTTGTTTACATGGGAGGCTGTGGAGCTTTTGAGCCTACGTCATTGTTATCGGTTCGGAGTGGAACGCCCACTGATGATACCTAGCCAGGCGTCAGTGTGTCCGAATAACGTCATGTCGATGTCTGTCAACACGAATGATACCGCTTCTAAATAATGAACTGTCCCAAAATCAATGTTATGAGAGCTTTGCCATCCCAATCAACATGAAAACAGCGTGTATGACAAGAACCGGATTCATTGACAAATAAACTTACAAATTGCATAACAAAGGCTGTCAGGAAATAACGTACCGGGCGACGGAGTTTCCGGTCAGCTGTAAGCATGACGCTTCAGGACCTCCACTTTGGTATTTCGAAGCATTCCCGCGATCCAATCGGCCTCCGTCTACGGACCAGTCGGTAGCCTAACGTTATTCAACCTCGCAATTCGGACCCTCGGCATTCCGAAACGTTTATAAAACTTCAATTTCCATTACTCGAAAAGTCGAATCCATCCTCAAAATCGCAATCCTACAGTTTTCGTATCAAACAGATCCACATGGCTGAGAAACCTCGCTTCGACGTGCCAGATGGCGCTGCTGCTAGAGTCAGCATCATTGATTCGTCTTTGCGTCTGTCAAAGCTGGCTGCTTCGCATCTCATGACGCCTCCCATGAAGGGTATGGAGTATATGCCTACGGTGACCACATGGTCGTTCTTAGTTGAGAGCTCTTCGGGTAAGAGAGCCCTTTTTGACTTGGGCGTGCCCAAGAACCCATTGGAGAATTTCTCGCCCATGTGGTGCAACACCATTACTGGTGCGCAACTCGGTGTTGATGTTCCCAAGAACGTTGTCGATATTCTGCAGGAGAATAACATGCAACCCGCTCAGATTGACAGTGTGATTTGGAGGTCAGTGTACTCAAAGCGGACGAGAATTCCGAGTTGCTAATTGTTGCATCAGTCACCATCATTTTGATCACATTGGAGACGTCTCGACCTTTCCTGGATCCACAGAGCTGGTCGTCGGACAGGGATTCAAGGAAGCTTACTGTCCTGGATACCCAGAAAATCCCAAATCCCCCATTCGGGAGGTCGATTATAAGTGAGCATCATCTCACAATGACCGTGAGCCAAAGGCTGACAGTTTCTAGGGGACGAAACTTTCGAGAAATCAACTTTGACGAGAAACCTCTTAAGGTCGGGCCATTCAAAGCATTCGACTTCTTCGGCGATGGATCCTTTTACCTCCTCGATACCCCGGGCCATGCAGCAGGCCACCTCGCCGGTCTCGCACGTACAACCACTTCACCCTCCACATTCATCCTCATGGGCGGCGATCTCTGTCACCACGGCGGTGAAATCCGACCATCTCCTTACCTACCCATGCCCTCCAACCTTTCCCAGCACCTTACCCTTTCCGAGTCCCTACGTTCTCTCCTTTCACGCTGTCCAGGCAGTGTCTTTGACGATATCAACGTCAAGCGGGGTCGCAAGGCAGGCGAGACATTCTTTGATCCGAATATTGGAGAAGACATAGAGTTGGCTATCAAGACGATTAAGGAAGCACAGAAGGCGGATGCACAGGATAACGTTTTCTTTATCCCGGCGCATGATAGGTTTGCCCTGGGTGCTATAGATGTGTTTCCCAAGACGGCTAATGATTGGATGGCGAAGGGATGGAGGGAGAAGACGCTTTGGAAGTTTTTGGACGATTTTGAAGCTGCGGTCAAGGATGAAGCAAAGTAAGTTGTTACTTTGCTTGAAGGTTGTATGATAAGCATCCGGTGCCAGCTTTCGCAACTCAAAATATCAACGTCCCATAAGTGTTGGGCAGTCACAAGTTGAGACCTCAAGAACTATACCCGACGGCGACAAGTTTTCGTAGCCCGTACGTCTATGGAGCGACAAAGTGAAGCCATCATCATACAAGAAACCGGCCGCGTGGCCTAATGGCTAAGGCGCTAGATTTCGGCTCACCGTTTTCCAATTCTCTAGAGATTGCAGGTTCGACTCCTGCCGTGGTCGCTCTTTTTGACATGCTTACACATTTATTTTTGCAGACAAGGGTTTTGTTTTTTTTATATCCATGATGTTGGTCGCGAATAGGCATGTTCTGGCTTGCTGTTGGGCGTGGTGGGATTCCGATTTCATCTGCACCTTTGCAATTACCAAGGAGCGTCACAAAGGAAGCCACCATCTTGTGATATGTAAAGTGTACGTAGTAGGAAAACGGCTATGGTTTCTCCATTCAATTGATTCTGGGGTACAGAGAGTCCATGCGCGTATCTCTATACCTGACTATAGCTGGCTCGACAATTGACCATCTCCACCAACCTCACTTTGCCCCATATACTTCGAACGATCCTTCAAAGGAAACAAAGATCCCTACCCAAGTATCCCAGTTGTCAAACTACCGCCCGCCGTTTGTTTGCACTCCGTTTACCTGCGTCCCGGTCGTTGTAGGGTTCTCATTTGCTGGAGTGTTCGGGTTGGCTGGAGGGATCGGTTCCGGGGACGGCGCATTACGATTGCTCCCACGAGCAACGGTGCCATTGGTATTTCCGTTGGTAAGGGGAGCATCGTTGCTCGTAGTGTTAGTGCTTGTATTTGAACTCATGATGTGGGTTTCTTTCAAGATAGCCTTCTTTTGTGCGAGGTGGTATTTCTATATTGGTTGCTAGATGAGGGAGAAGGTGCAAAGGATACCTGCTCTGGGTATATATATCTGCGCAAAGACAGTGAATCACACTTTGATATCCACCATCCGTCTGTAACGTTGTTTCGTTGTCGATCTGATGAGTCACTGCGAAGCTCAGTTGTAGACGTGGTTTATACCAGCAAGTGCCAGACGTATCATAACAAATACGACAAGGGATGTAACAACCAACGTTTGCTTTTTTTTTTTTTTTTTTTAGATTGTCATATACAAGACGAGCGAACGGCTTTGACGCTCGACTGCTTCTGATTCAGTCCATCTAAGGAGACCAAGTCCAGTTCCAATCCTCAACACAGCTCCCACGGACAACTACTGATAGGCGCATCATCGACATAACCAAGCTCTTTAATCACCTTTAGATCAAATGGATAACGAACCGCATACTCATGTTCTCCTACGATAAGCCCCAGATGCGATAGTCGGGGCTCTTGTTCCGGAGAATGGCGCATTGAACCCGACTGGTGACTTCGGGCTTATGGTCCACAGGGCTCTTTCGGTATTGTCGACAGTTGACGCTCTGAGGAACGCCTCAGCAATCTTTCGCTGGGATGTTATCGTTCTGTTCGCAAATCTCGGAAGCCTTTGACAATTCTCAGGCGTCGGCGGCGGAAGGGCGAGGTGGTTTTGCTGATGACCATATCATTGAAGCTCTATCTTCTGTGGGAATAGGCGCTGTGGTAGTAGCACCAATTGAGGCGGCGATGACTGAACGAACGAAGGTCGTAGGAGACTGGGTAGTCTCAACCTCATCTTTGCAAGGACAGTCCATACAAGACAGATCATGCCAGTAGTAGATACCCAACTCTTCAGAGTCGGAATTAGGATCATCAGCCCTGACAAAATCGTCGTCATGGACAGCATGAGTTGAGAATCGACAAACTCGACCCTCATAGATAAACGCCGCCGCTCGACACCCTGGCAAGAGGGAACACCATGCGACACACCACGACTGACTCAACGCCATGGGGTAGTCTCGAGGTTTCTCGACGATGTATCCCGTACCATCATCCCCGGGCCAGCGACCACGGTACTGACAATTGATGTCGCTTCCTCCACGAGAGCCTTCGTTCCAGGTACAGCCATTCTCCAGAGCCTTGGGGCAGGTGGATGCAGGAGGGAGGCGCCCGACTGAGCTAGTCTCAGAAGGAGTCGGGACCGGTTCAGGCTCAACTTTGTCACCCTCGTTACATGGGCAATTGAAGCAGGAAAGATCATGCCAGTAGTAAACACCCTCGGTGTCGGTGTGAACATCGGGACCCTCAACAAAGTTGGAGTCTTGAACAGCGAACTCGGAAAAGCGACATGTGCCGTCCTTCGGGCTGTACGCAGCAGATCGGCAACCAGGAGAAAGGGAGCACCAGCCTACGCACCACAGTTGGCTTAGAGGTTCAGGATAGTTATCGGGACGAGGCACCATACGGCCTTCACCGCCGGGTCCAGGCCAGTAGCCTCTGTTTGCACAACCGATTGAGGAGCCCTTCCACCAACATCCTCCGTTGAGAGACTTGGAGCAGAATGGGGCTTCCGAGGCGGTTGTAGTTGTTGCCACGTCGAGTCCAGACTCGGTTGTTGTAGGCTCGATAGAAGAGGGAGGCTCAGTTGTGACAGGCTCGATGGATGAAATTGGCTCGGAAGATGCAGTGGTCTGGGGGCCCTGTTCAAGAGGAGGATTGGCATCGCTTCCGTTGTTGCCAAAGTCAATAGCAAACTGGTCGATGTTCTCAGGCGTAACCTTGTTCGAGACAAAGACCGAGTCGAGAAGAATGCTAGCACTACCACCCCGACACTCCATCTGGATCTTGAGAGCAGCACTGCTCTCTGCAGCGTCAGCGGTCTTGAGAACCTCTGTCCAGGCCTCAGAGACGTCGAGGCTGGCGACGGCGATGTTGTAGATAAGCGAATTACCAAAGCCAGCAGTCAATTGACAATCCGTCACGCCCTGTGCCAGAACAAGGCGGTAGTAAAAGCGAATGGTGTATGTTGTTCCAACCTCGAGGTCGCTTATGGTCTGCGACATGCTGACGCCGGAACCGATCTCCCTCTTTCGCAAATTCACATCCACATTCGCGGCGCTCATAGCACAAGCGCCTCGTTCGGAACTGCCGGGCTCGACGCGTCCGACACCTCCCACGATCTTCGCGTCGTTGATGACGTCCCAGTCGGGGACAATGAGAGGGTCCCCTTCGTCGATCTCGGCCATGTTGCCATTGACCACGATGTTGCGGACTTTTGGTAGTGTGCCATCGTTGGTGGGTATTGATGTGCTGGTCGTGTCGGTCGTAGAGGCAAGTGTGGGGAGGGTGTTGCTTGGTCGGGGTTTGCACGCGCTGCCGGCGACTAGGTCAGTGGTGATTAGGACCGCGAAAGCGAGGATTGAACGCATCGTGAACGAGTGTAACGATGGACTTCAAATGAGCGACACCGACAGGATTAAGGCAGTGGCGGCCCGTGACGCTTTAAAGAGCATCTCTCGGCTGCCAAGAGTCAACCCAGACTGTCGTGGATTATCGACAACGCCCTCCATCACCAAAAAGAAACAACTTCGAGCCAGGATCACAGCGAAAGCTGAATCGCTTACGATTGAGAGTGGATTTTGCCATGGGTTTCGGAGTTTTTGGTGGATCTTAGAGCGTTCGGGAACTCGATAGTTCATGGCGCTATTGAGCCAAGATTCAATAGACCCTGAGGACCCCTGGAGCTAGCTGATATCTCTTCGCCTACGCCGTTAATACGACGGAGTTGCTCAATGACATCTCGGGTAAGGCTTGCGCCATGGATCATGAATAATTATTTTATCTTCGAAAGGTAGTTTTGAGTTTGCCTGACAGTTTCGATTCTTGGACAACACACAGGTTAGGATACCACGGGATTTCGTGAATGGTCCTAATAACAGAGTTTCTCTTCGTCGTAACAGCTTTGAGGGCTTAGGATGCTGACCAGTTCCAACTTGACGGCATGGACGATTTTGCTTGAGACATGAGCCCTTCAAGGTCAATCACTCACCGCACCGTTCATTATTAAACTGCTGTTAGATTGATTGGACCTCTGTTCGCGGCTGACTCTCACTCACTGGTGGTGTCATGACGTGACTCCCGCGTTCAAGCCCTACAAATGCGAGTCCGACATTCTGAGTTCGAAGTTGAAGAATAACATACCGAGCGCTTATAGTCGGCAGCATTTGCAGAAGTTTTCTTGCATATATCGCACTCGTATATAATAGCGACGTTGTAGAAAAGCTATCTATAGGGTTCCGGAGACATAGATCCGCACGGCAACTCCCGTGGAGGCTATGTGGTAGCGGCGATACAACGTTGAATGGTGACATTGCGCTAAGGTTCTCTGTCGGCCCAACCGTACTTGAACTACCATTGGTCGCGAAAGGCTGACTTCGTCATGGTAGAAGTCTAAAGATAGTCCATGTCTCGAAACTCAATTCGTCAGACTCAGAAGCTTTACTACGTAACTTAGCAAGAAGTTGCAAATTTTCACATAGCTGTATATATCCATGTAAAATGTGATCTATCAGAGAGTCATGTATTCATGTCTTCTGTGTATCTGATCATTCTTGCAAAGTAGCGAAATGTTGGAAGCAACAACTTGTGAGAAGGTGCCTCAGCTGAAAGGCCCATGGCTCGACAAGCTCTGCTTCACGACTCTTCTGGAGGACCCAACGACTCACTCAATATGGCAGAAACATACCATTGTTACAATAATCACACTATCAGCATTCACCGCGCCCTTCGCATCAAATATCCTCTTTCCATCTTTCGCGACTCTCCTCGATTACTTCGACACGACTGAATCAAACGTTTCATTGGTCACGACAGTATTCCTCATCGGTCAAGCCACTGCGCCGTTGTGGTGGAGCACTCTGAGCCAAGAATATGGCCGTCGACCTGTTTTGATCTTCAGTTTTCTTCTCTCAATGATCGCTGTCATTGCTTGTGCGTTGTCCAACCACTTCGCTCTAGTGGTTCTCTTCCGTTTCATCGAGGCGGTGGGATGCTCTTCAGCCCAGAGCGTCGGTGCGGGAGTCATAGGTGACATCTATATCACGACTGAGAGAGGGTCGGCCTTGGGATGGTTCTACATGGGTACACTTCTTGGACCTTTGATCTCACCTATCATCGGCGGTGGACTACAGGCTTGGCTTGGCTGGCGCGCGAATCTGTACTTCATGGGCATCTTTACCTTCAGCGTCGCTATGCTCACCATGCTGCTTTTGCCCGAGACACTGGTCAAGCCTGGGGGTCAAGAGAAGCAGCCATGGTATCAAGCATTGAAACGCGATGTCGTAGCGCCGCTACCGAAGCTCAAATTTCTGCTTGTGCCGTCAATTGCCCTGCCCATCGCGTATGTGAGCATATGCTACGGCAGCCTTTACTCTCTCACCACGACTCTTCCCTTTGCATACTCCGCGAACCCGTATAACTTCTCCTCAATCGAAATCGGCCTTTGCTACATCAGTAACTGCGCCGGGTACGCCATTGGCAGTGTCGTCGGTGGAAAATTGAGCGACGCCAAGCTACGTCAATCCCAGCTCATCCACAACGGAGAAATCCACCCCGTCGAGAGACTCAAGACAGCGTGGTACGGAGTGGGCTTTGTCCCCGCAGGGCTCCTCATCTACGGCTGGTTGATCGATCGCAAAGCATTCTGGATTACTCCTCTCATCGGGGCGTTCTTGTTCGGTCTGGGCTTCATGCTCGTCACATCGACAGTGATGCCGTTTCTCGTCGACATTAGACCTGGAGTCGGTGCTTCTGTTGTTGCGGATCTGAACTTGGCGCGAAATATCATGGCGGCTATCGGGACCGTCGTGTCGTCTATCGCGAAAGCGAAGATTAGGTACGGATGGTGGATGTCAGTATTGGCTATGATGTGCACGTTGGCGGTCAGCTTCATTGTGGTTGTGGTTTGGAGAGAGGATAGCGCTAGAAACATTCATCAAGAATCTACGATGACGTAGCTCACAGTCTTTTGATCACATGGAACATTGTGTGGACTTTTGCGTTGTGCGAACGGCTTGCTCACAAAGTTGTTACAGCTGTGTTTATCGTCACAAGAGCAAAACGCATTTTCAACGGTCAACGCGTTCGAAATTCATCATTTCATACAGCAAACAGAGGGAAATAGTGCACATGAACACCATCTTGTTCAATTTCACAGACATTGGGCTCTCAACAGTCACAATCTTCATCAGATAGCGCGTCGGGGTATTTTGACGATTTGCTACCCGGGAGGATCAGGCGGGACTTGGAGTTGTAGGCGTCAAAGTCAACTTGGCGCAACTGCATGCGACACAGAATGAACATTTGGATATAGGCTGCTACAGTGGCTGATTTGGTACATACGACCAAAGGTAGTGGAAAATACGGGATCCCGTCCGCTCTCCCATAGTCAAGCCACTAACCGGCGGATTAGTAGTTGGGTCGGTGACGACCAGCGAATCCCCGCTGTTGTATGT
>JAALXH010000459.1:0-49212 GCA_012977735.1 Fusarium tanahbumbuense | reverse complement strand
GGGAAATCTGGTGTTTGATAGACGGCATGAGAGTGGTGAGCATTTTGCGGCGCTGAAAAAGCCCGAGGAATTGTTGAAGGACTTTGAAGATTTTGTGGAGCAGATTTCTGATGATGGGAGACTGAAGGTCTAAAATACCAATCTTGAGATAGAATAATTGAAGTCGACGATTCACACGCTATCGGCTTCCAACTTTCATAATGGCATTTTCACAAATCGAAACCATCAAAGTCATATAGGTTCTTTCTCCTTTAACGAAATAATAAATGTTCTTAATTAATAATGATATCAAAGCCGTTTTTCTTTCCTTACCCGTCTATACCAATTTTCTTTCCATTTCCCATTAACCGCTCTGAACAATCTCAATAATCTTCTCCACGATGGAAGGATCGGACAGGGTAGTGATATCACCCAACTGATCCTGCTCACCCATAACAATCTTTCTCAAAACACGACGCATGATCTTTCCAGAGCGAGTCTTGGGCAGATCCGGAACCATGAAGATCTTCTTGGGGGCGGCAAAAGGTCCAATGCTGCTGCGCACTTGCAGTCTGAGCTCGGCATGCACCTCGGCTTGGTTTGAGCGGAAGGCCTCCTTGAGGCAGACGAAAGCGATGACGGATTGGCCGGTGACTTCGTCAGCGACGCCCACGACGGCAGATTCGGCGACGGCGGAGTGCTCGACCATTGCGGCTTCGATTTCGGCGGTTGACAGACGGTGGCCGGACACGTTGATCACGTCGTCGACACGGCCACGGATCCAGAAGTATCCGTCTTCGTCACGGGCAGCACCATCACCAGTGAACTAGACGTCGTTAGTATGAATTTTCTGATATAGCGGTATGAGATCATGACTCACGTAGTAACCGGGGTAGACCTTGAGGTAGGTCTCCTCAAATCTTTGGTGGTCACCGTAGACTGTGCGGGCCATGCTGGGCCAAGAGGACTTGAAAGCGAGGACACCCTCAACACCGTTGCCAAGGAGCTCAACGCCAGAGACGGGGTCGATTAGGACTGCGTCAATGCCGAAGAATGGCAGGCATGCGGCACCGGGCTTGGTGGGTGTGACACCAGCAAGGGGAGTAACGACATGAGAACCGGTCTCAGTTTGCCAGTAAGTCTATAAAAACAGTTAGTTTCCAATTCTCAATTTCAAAGTGCCCTCATTTCACTCACGTCAACAATGTGACAGTTGCCCTTTCCAATAACGTCGTAGTACCACTTCCAAATCTCAGGAGCAATGGGCTCACCAACTGATCCAAGAACACGCAGGCTCTCAGTGTTGTGGTTAACAGGATCAGAACCGGCTCTCTTCAGCAGACGAAGAGCAGTAGGAGCAACGTAAAAGTGCGTAATTTGATGTTTGGCGATAATATCCCAGAAACGAGAGGCGTCAGGGTATGTCGGTGTTCCTTCGAAAACAACGGTAGAGACACCCAGAAGAAGAGGCGCGTACACAACGTAAGTGTGGCCTGTGATCCAACCAACGTCACCGGCGCAGAAGTATTGGTCCTGGTCGTGAATGTCGAAAACGTACTTGCCCGTCGCGGCGGCGCCTACGAGGTATCCACCAGTCGTGTGCAAGACTCCCTTGGGCTTGCCGGTTGAGCCAGAAGTGTAGAGAAGGAAGAGAGGGTCTTCGGCGTCCATGGCCTCGGGGGCGATGTAGCTGGGCCATTTGGCGACTTCCTCGTGCCACCAGTGATCACGGCCCTCAACCCAGTTAACCTTGGCACCGGTTCGCTTGAAAACAAGAGTCTTGACACCCTCGAGGGTGCTAAGCGCTTCGTCGACAATCTTCTTGATTCCGATTGTTCGGCCACCACGCTGGCTCTCATCGGAGGTGATAACAACCTTGCTCTTGGCGTTCTCGACGCGATCTCTCAAAGAACCAGCAGAAAATCCAGCAAAGACGACGGAGTGAACAGCGCCAATTCTTGTACAGGCGAGAATGGCGACCAGAGCCTCGGGAACCATGGGCATGTAAATAGCAACGGTGTCGCCCTTCTTCACGCCGAGATCCTTGAGAGCCCAAGAGACCTTGCTGACCTGCTTGAGAAGCTCTCCGTAAGTGATAGATTGGCCATTGGTTCCATCGTCAGTCTCGTGAATAATGGCGACCTTGTTGGGGTCCTTGAGCGCATGGCGGTCCACGCAGTTGAATGAAGCATTTAGCTTTCCGCCCAGGAACCAAGAAGGGTTTCCGTCGATGAGAGAGCCGCTCTTGACGGTGTGGAAATCGCGTTCCCATGTGAGGAGTTCGCGAGCGAGGTTTCCCCAGAAAGCATCAGGTTCTCTCACGGAGAGCTGGTGCATCTGCTGGTACTCCTCCAAGCCTGTCAAAGTTAGCCTAGCTCTCAAATTTTGGTGGCTGGGTAATTGAACATACTGCCGATATGAGGCTTGCTGGGGTGACCTGAAAGTCACTGTTAGTATGCATTTGACTACTCAATGAATGTCGTGATTCTACGCACGTGCAAGCATATTGTCGGGAAGATCTAAACTCAATGTCAGCTCAATTATCCCCTAGCAAAATTTTATAAGGGGTGGGGGGACGTACACAAGTCCTGGCCATCCCCGTTGGTGGCAGGTTGAGTTGGTAAATTTTGACGCATGATGTGTGTGTAAATAGCTTCAAGGTATCACAAGAAAAGAAAAAAAGAAGCTGTAATTAAGATAAGGAAAAAGAGTTTGTAAGAAGTAGCGGTAGTAAGTAAGTTAAGAAAGTATTGAGGCTGAAAGAGGAAAAGGGGCGGGCGAGCAGGGAGTGTTATGTCAGCCAGTCAATTTCGGTGGATTTGTTAGGTGAATTCTCACCGAGAATCGGGAGAAGGCAGTAGACGAGAAGAGAGGAAGATGGGTCCTGGTTCTGTCCCCTTTGGTCCGTGAGGATGATCCCTGCTGATGGATGGGTACGATGATATGACGCAGGGCGTTCGTTCGTCAGTTTGGTGATCTGGTTAATTTTTGGAATGAAAAGTGGTTTTAGACCGCCAATCAAAACTTGAGGCGGAAGATCAACAAAAAAGTCCAGTGGTTGAGATTGATGGATGGAGGTCTGTTTGTTTGCGCCACGGGAATTACTTATTGTTGGTGGCTTAAGTATTACGGATTTATTTAAAACATGGCTGTGTATCACCAATACAGCACAGCATCTGATAGCCTACCTAATCACCTGTACAATCACTCGATTGTTGCTGAATAAAATTAGGATCAGACACTCTTTTTTCTGCCCATGCTTCAATTTACCGCTTACCAAGAGAGACCTAACCGGCCTTGGCGATCATCCCACTTATTCCCCCAAGCGGAAATAATCACAGCACAGCAGTTCGTAATTGCACCGCCAGCTTAGGTTTGCTTTGCCTTTTGACAGACCAGGCATGCATAGCATTGCCATTACCACGTGGAACGAGTCAGAAGCATAAGCATGAACCTGGTCAATATCGGCTTGTGAAGGGCAGTGCTTTTATGCGATTACGATGAGGCCCAGCATCATGGTCAGAGCTTTTGTCTTTTCTCTTTCTATTTGTCTAGGGTATTTGTCTCTGGACTGGGTTTTGTTGGGAGACGTTCCCAACAAAGACAAAATTAGAGAGTCCACTGGGAAAAAATGGGATTGATGGCTTGGTCACCTGACTTGGCTTGGATCTGGTGATGTTGCAACCATGCCATTTTATTTTATTACCTGTAAGCCAAGATCATCATGATTGAAAGTCCGAGGTTTGGGAAGCTTGTGATGCAATTAATCCTTAGCGCATGTGAGAGCGACGATCAGTGCATGCGTCAAACTATCACATCCGGTGTTCCGAATGACGCATCATGATTCAGACCTCACTTACTCGTTGAGAATGAGAGCTCATGAGAGGATGAGCTAGTAACTTTACTTTCTGAACGATATATATGAGTTTTGGTAGAGATGAATAATCACAGACTTGAGATATTATGAAGATCATTCATCGTTCTCAGCATAGTCTCCAATTGACTTCTGCGATGAGCCGCTCATCCGTGTCAGCATCACATCATGAACCAACTCAACCTCGGATCTACTCAGGCTTTCTACCGTACACAACACGCTGTCGGTAATACGGGTGAAACTTCCCAGACCGAACCTCCTTCCTCAACTGCGCACAGTAAAGCGAAACCTCCTCCCTCGACCACCCAAGAACTATGCTCGCCATATACATGACATAGCCCTCATAGTCCTGCTCAAGAGTAGCCCGAGCAAACTGGCCAATTTCCTTGAGTCGAGGGTCCTTTGGCCAGTCTCCAATCGGCGCCTAAACCAGTCAACGCCATACTTTCGTAAAGTAAAGGATATATCATACCTTATGATCCCAGACTTTGATGTCGACAAAGCCAGCCTCCTCCATTCCCTTCTGCTGCAAGTCCTTGTCGATAATCTCAAACGTGCGGTTCAATTTCCTCCCACCTTCAATAAAGAACTTTCCCCATTCGTTAATAGCACAATCCTCAGTGACTGTTCCATCATCACTTTCCATTCTTGGTGAAGCTTCAAAACTCTCACACCAACCACCGGGTTTACACGCTTTGTAAGCTTCACGGAACAGAGCTTTCCAGTCACTGATGCTTCCGTACATGTAACGCATGTGGACGTAGTCGAACGACTCGGGTTCAAAGGTCCATTCTTGGGTACAGTCTTCGATTTCGCTGGGCTTGTTAGAGAAAGACGATAAGGGCTTGGGCTTGGGATTACAATTTGAGATTTGGGGGAATCCAGCTGGGTTGGATTGGGGAGATATCGGTTCCGGTGACTTCGGCGTTGGGATACTCGTCTGCAAAGTCGCTGACTAGGTTAGTAAAGGCTTTTGGCTTTCGGCATGGATTTGATTACATAGCCCAGATACCTGTTTATAAGTCAGCATGTTACTTAAATCATGGATAGGCTGGCGTGAGACACTTACCAGTTCCAGTTCCGATATCCAATACTTTCTTGGACTGCATTAGCAAAATGATACCACTCCCTGGAATGTTTTACCTACTTGGATATCATCTTTCAATGGAGCGAGATGGAGCTTGCCTTCCAACGACAGAGACAACAGATGATGGCTAGAACTGTAAGTGCAAATCCCTCATACAAGATAGCCCTGCTTACGCCATATCCATAGACTCACTATGATGCTCATCGTTCGGTGTCCTATATCTCGTCAGTCCCGAACATCCTTCTCAACAACATGCATACCAGTAATGAGCATTCCCTCGCTCAGCGTGATATGTTCTTCCATTCATGGTGCGGTAATGAAGAATACTTGATGACATAGACTCGGTCGAGCTGGCTGTATCTTCACCTACAGCGGAATCCGCATCATCTTCCTCTCCAGCTGCATTCTTTCCAATATCAGTAATGCCTTCACTCAATCTGGGGCTTATCTTACCCCGCCAGTCAACGTAGCCCAATGTTCAGGGCCATGGAAGTCTTCGCCGGATCCTTCGGCGGGGGTCTGTTCTGCTGTTTGCTCGGGAATAGGCGACGACGCAGCAGGCTGTCGCGGTGAGCTTTCAGCTTCAGTTGGATGTTCTGCCATCTTGTAAATCTTATCACAGGCGTATGTGAGTTGGAGATGAGATTTTCAGTTCAGAATTGAGGAGAGTTAAAGTGGTATTTGACAACACAGCTACGTTACATCAGCGTATGAGAGCCCTGCCATTCCCACCCACACCATTGGTGTTTCGACCCTGGTTTGTGCGTTCGTTTTCATTTCTTTGGGTGGTCTTCAGGTTGATCAACTGCTATTCCTGCGGTGAAGATTTGGTGGAGAATTGTGATGCGAACCCTTTGACTGCATGCCACGTCACGCCGCTAATTCCCATCTGTAACCTTTTGAACCTATCAAGAACGTGATGATATGATATTATGGTAGACATATCCTATATTGTAGCTATATAAGCCGCATTGATTGATTTGTAGATGACATGTTGGGTCTTTCTGATAGCAGGTGCACGCTGTTCTGTATGTGCGCAAGGGTTGGGATCCACAAGTTACTTCTTACAGACACCACTTCCAGCTATGTAGAATATTCCATGGAAGGCATCAAATCGCAACAATGTTCATTCATATTCAGTAAAGATCCATGTGTGTTGCTACTTTGGTCAGAATCAAGAATAATACTAGAGGAAGGAGCTTAGAAAACATAGCCTGAAAGCATGGAGGTAGTGACCCAGACCTGTTGTTTTATTCTGAAGTCCAAATAGGTCCGCAGATAGATTTGTGCATATTATTCATAGTTGATCATATCCAGCAATAGTTATAGCTCAAGAACTTCTTTATGGCCCTTATGCTAAGCTTGACGTCGATAATATAGGTACGTTACTGATTTATGCATATTAGGAGTTACGTCGAATATAGTACAGGAAGTTTGGAGCTCTGCATTGAGTATTACCATTATAGATGAATCGATTCGAAGCGTTTAAGAAGCGCAAATATCAGACTATAACAACTGTGAGTCTTGTCAATAGCTATCTAATCAATATCGAATAGTCAGGTAAGCGGTTCAGGCCACTTCATTTGCGTGCTGTATGGCACGCCAACTGTGCCTTTACTAAGTCAAAAACAGCGATATAAGCGATATATAGTCGCAGTCTCTGCGTGGAGTTCTCATAGCCATTGGGTCCTGCCAATGATCAAAGGCTCAACAATCCGTTCTTTTAATGTGTACAACTTGATTGCTGGTCAGGGTAAAAACTTGGAATTAACCAGGGACTCAAAGACATCGCTATTATCTGGTAATCAAGAATTAAAATAGAAACAGGGCCACGCAGATGTTAAATATAAGTATAATGCGAGTGAGCAGTGACGGATGCGGAGCCGAATTCCATCAAGCTTTCGAACCCGTTGCATCCGGATGCAACGCACCTAGAACCATAATTGTGTCGGCATATATCAAAGATTCATGCTTGTTGAAAAAGACGTATTTCTCATTAACGGCAGCTGTTTTGTTGAAGTTCGATGCTTCGTTATCTGCATTATATCCAAGTTTCGACTAGCAGGACCTACCAGGGTGTACAAACAGAACAACACATTGATTATCTGCAATCCGTACCAGGCAGAGTGATGTCCTCCCTTGTATTCTTTAGAGTATTACGACGCACTAGAACTTTGTTTAGCTTAGCAGCCGAATCATAACCCATAGATAGTCATTCCTTAAGTCTGCAACAACCGAGACTATCCGAAAGTTGTGTCCGGATGCCGAGAGAAGTCTTGGCTTATGATCAAACAGCCAGCGAAAGAGACTAAAAACGACCAAAAAAGAATTCTTGCACCTGTAGAGAATGTAAACATTGTGCTCTCATATTTCCTAAGTATTTGATGTCTTGTTTTCTGCGCAACACATGCGACGGGGGACAGGAGTGTCATAAAGGCACAGCATGTTTAGAAACCTGGCACCAGGGTACTCGACCCTACAACCAAGATGACGATGCATGAATGTCCACAACCCGAAATATCCATCTCGATGCGTACAAATGATAAGCCTTTATCAGCAACTTCTGCTTACTTTACCTGCCAATTCATTGCTCCCGTTACCATCTGCCGACGACGTTTGCTAGCTCCAACACAGTCATGTCGCAGAATTACGTCGGTATTGACGCTCCTCGCCTCAACAATAGCATATAATTGTTTATACACATAATTCTGACAGCTTTTATGTACCAAAGCATGCTTTATCCTTCACTTGGCTGCATACCTGGCTCATTTGCCGTGCTCACTTGCCGACGATAGTGGATCATCTTCCCCAAACTACCCCAGAATAGGTTGTGGGGGCAAAAACAGCCGCAGCCGAGATATCAAGCTCGTCTAAGTCAAAGTGATATAAGAACACCAAGCCAAAGCCATCAAAATGTAGTAGACTCAGTAACTCTTTTCAACATCTTTTATTATCTTGCCATTTTTAATTGTGCCTTCAACATGCACAGCGGCTTGGTTGAAAGTCTTCTCAGCGCTCTCGCAGCACATTGGGCGCTGGCACTTACAGCAGTCATCCTTGCGTGGCTCGTGAGAAACAGATACCATCATGGTCTGAATAAATATCCTGGACCTTTCCTAGCTTCTCTTACGGATTGGTGGAGGTTCTGGGATGTTTATGGACAGAGACCTGAAGTTACACTGAGAAAGCTCCATGCTAAGCATGGTGATATTGTTAGGATAGGACCTAACACTCTATCCTTTTCGGATCCTGCTGTTCTTAAGCAGATCTATGGTCTTAGCAAGGGATATGTTAAGGTATGTACTTCCCTCTTGTTGCTAGCCGCGATACTAACTCTATAGTCCGACTTTTACATTGTTCAACAATCAGTGGTGAAAGGCCACCGTCTAGCATCCCTCTTCAGCACAACGGACAATGACTTCCACTCCTCATTCCGCCGCAGTGTCAACTCTGCCTTCTCCATGAGCGCTCTTGTGCAGTACGAACCTTTTGTGGATAACACCACCAAGCTCTTCCTCGACCAGACAGAAAACCTCTTCGCTAAGAAGTCTGATGTCTGTGACTTCACCCAATGGTTGCAATTCTACGCTTTTGATGTCATTGGCGAGATCACTTACAGCAAGCGCCATGGCTTTATTGAGAAGAATGAAGATGTCGAGGGTATCGTTGCGTACCTTTCCAAGCTCTTCCTCTATGTTGCACCTGTTGGACAGATTCCCTTCCTTGATCTTCTGTTCCTCAAGAATCCCCTTTACCTCAAGCTCTCTCAGTGGGGACTTTTTGACTCTACTTTCCCTGTTGCAAAGTTTGCCCGCGCTCGTATGGCTGAACGTCTCATTCCTGAACTCCATGCTGGCGATGCCTTGCCTACTAGCAACATCAAGAAGCAGCCTCTGGGTCAAGATTTACTGTCCAAATTCATCGCTGCTCGCGAAGCTCGTCCTGATTTCATGACCGATACTCTCGTCCAGACTATGGCCGTCTCCATGGCCTTTGCTGGCTCAGAGACTACTGCCATTACACTGTCTGCTGTTTTCTACTATCTTCTTCGAAACCCTGCTTGTTATGAGAAGCTCAAGAAGGAACTTGATGACGCTGCCAAGTCTGGTGCTTTCTCTGACTACGAGTCCGGTCTTGTCACTTTCGCCGAAGCTCAGAAGTTCCCCTATCTTCACGCTTGTGTCCAGGAGGCTTTCCGCATGCATCCCGCCCCTGGTCTTCCTCTCGAGCGAATTGTCCCTCCTCAAGGTGCAGAGATCAACGGCGAGTTTGTCAAGGGCGGCACCATTGTTGGTGTCTCTGCCTGGTTGATCCACCACCGCGAGGAGATCTTCGGCCCTGACACCGATACTTACCGCCCTGAGCGCTGGCTGCCTGACCCTAGCCTCAACCCTGAGGATGAAGATAAGCGTATCAAGAAGATGACCGGTATGATGTTCCAGTTTGGCATGGGTAGCCGAACTTGCATTGGCAAGAACATTAGTCTGTTGGAAATTTACAAGGTTGTGCCAAGTCTTTTGAGAAGATTTGAGGTAAGTTTCACTCATTGTCTCACTCACGTAACGATGTACTAACTTGAGACAGATCGGTTTTGATGACCCTAGCAAGGAATGGAAGATTATCAATGCTTGGTTCGTTAAGCAGACTGACTTTAATGTGAGATTCACAAGAAGGGAACTGGTACAGCCAGAATTCTCCGAAAAGTAATTCTAGATCTTGTAATAAATAGAATATTATTCAAACTTCTATCCTTTTATCATGATCTAAGCAATGCTGCTGCTCTTGATGATAGTTCCAAAAGCATCACCAATTTCACTCAGAGCAACCTTGACAAGCTGCTCAGCATCAACACCAGGAATGTTTCGATCACCAACAGCGTCTTCGGGAATCAAAACATCGAAGCCACGCTCAGCAGCCTGTCTAGCAGTAGTCGAGACACAAACATGGGCCTACACTCAAGTTAGCTTAACTCCTCCCAGACTCTGCTTGACTTACCATGTATCCAGTAAGAACAACCTTCTTCTTGCCTGTCTTATCCAAAACCTCCTGGAGATCCGTCTTGGCGAAGGATCCAGGGAAGTTCTTCTGAATTACCGCCTCTCCATCTCTGGGCTTGAGCTCAGCAAACTCCTCTGCAAGCTTTGTACCGGGAGTGAAGACAGGAGCGCCCTCTGGGGTAGCATGCACGACGTGTACGATACTTCCGTTCGCGGCTCTGTACTTCTCTAGGAGTTCGGCGATGGCTTTGCGAGATTCAGAAACGTTGGTGACTTGGAGCTTGCCTTCAGCGTATTCGTTTTGGGCGTCAATGATGATCAAAACGCTGTCGGTGGGACTGGCGCTGGAGGGCTGAACGCCGATGAGTTCGCGGAAGGATGTAGCTGAAGCCATTTTGAGTTTGTTGGTATAGATTGTTTGTTGTAAAGTTGCTACAAGTGTTGGATTGGGACTTTTATACTTGTCTCGTCTGGTGATTCATGAACCCCTCACTGAAGCACCAATTTTGAGATACCCCGGTTACTAAGCTTTAACGTGTCAAAAAGGCGATTTCACGTAATTGGAAAGACCTCCGGCAGTTGATCAACTCAAATGACCCAATTAGTTACGCTATTCAAGTGGGATAGATGACCAAGCACGCGTTCTAGACGTTGTCTTGAGTCTCAGGTCCCTTGGTCCGAAGTCTAGAACGACGTCATTTATTGGATAAAGTCCTCGACTCTAACCAGAGATGGGCACAAAACCCGAGATTGTGGGTCACTTTCTGCATCAATCTTCAACTGTCCAACTACAGACATTATATGTAAAGAGAGTCTTGTTAATGACATTAATATTAGGGTATTATTATGAAACATTATCATTCTAGAAAATCCGGTATCCCATTTCCTAGCATATCCATCATCATCCATAGGTATTTATGGGGAGAAACTCCATCCATTCGTGCTGTAACCATATGCACAAACATTCTTGGACTCCCACTTTAGAAAGTCATTCAAGTCGTGATCCAGATTGCATCCCATAGGCACTATCTCTGGTTTGATAGGACTCTTCTTGTTATCACATATATCAATCGGCATCATGGGGCTCATTGGGCTGGATAAGCTGCTTGCCGTAGAGCTACCAAAGTCTTCTTGACTCTCAGCCCAAAGCTGCGCCCTCTCGAGATGCTGTGATATGATCTTTGGACGAATCGGTGTAGGTGATCTGAGCTCAGGTACAGGACTATCTTTGCTTGGTCGAAGGATTGTAGAGGGTTCTATTATTGCCAGTTGCTTCTGCTTGAGGACATCGGCAAGGGCATCAAATGCCTTGTCTGTTTGACAGGGTGTGCAGTCTGCTGAAGACATAAAGGTATGTCTATGTTCTGGAGGACTGTTGTTGATAGAGAGTTTAGGTAGTGCGGAGTGTCGTTGCTGGGCACGTGCGCCACGAGAGAGGTTGGTAGTTTGTATTTTGAGAGGGGATCGTCGTAGGAGTGGTGTGTTGTTGGAGGGGACGATGACAATTGGAGATTTTGTAAACTCAATTAGGCTTGCATTGCGGGAACTTTGTTTGCTGGAAGTGGTTGAATCATTTCTCTTGATAACTGTGAGAAATTCTTCTTTTGCTTCCCAGCTGCCAGGGTGCAAGACGGATGCAGATTGGCTGTGGTGGTCTAGCGAGGGAGTATAGGACATAGAATTCCGGACATCATGAACACCAATGCTCTGGATGAGTATCGGTCTTGATCGAACGATGCCATCTGATTTGAACGATGGTGGCCAAGGTTGTTGTATGTCGACTGGTGTTATCGCTTCGGGTGCAATGACTGGACTGTCGACAAGGGAGGGTTGGCTATCGGTATCAGACTCGGGCTCAGATTCAATTTCAGATTCCAATCCCTGCTGTGCCCTGTACCTCTGCTCCCAAAAGTCGAATCCGTTAAATCTCTTAGCCATTGTAACGAGTGTCATGAACGATGCATGTCGAAAGAGTGAAAAGTAAATAAAAGTGCAAGAACCGTTGAAGAAAAACTTGCAGATGAAACGAGCGTCAATAAGTCAATTGAGATTGGAATGAGACATGCAGGGAGGACGGGCAGATAATAACTGTATTAATTAGACAAAAGGACGCCAATCGCATTCCGGTCGCTTGTCATACATTTCTCGTATCTCATGATCCATCCATACGGATTTTTAGTTTTGACTACCTATTGTAAGTGCAATGGGATGGTAACGTCGGAGGTTGGGCATGTTGCGAATGCGACCGACGCTAAGGTACCTAAGCTTTGGTGATGATTTTGCTCTTAGTGGTTGTTTTTTGTTTATTTTTGGTGGCTGGGTAGCGGGACCATCCACTAACACGAGTTAAAAATAACCAGTGGGCTGGGCTGTGTCGTGACAACGATCGGGCCGGCCGGGAGAAGCGAGCGCGTCAATTGAGGCGTATTACGAGTGACGCAATTGGTGATCCGTCACTGCATCACGGGATTAGTTCGTCTGATGTTTGAACTTTGAAGGGACCACGCAACACGCGAGGCTGGTTCAGAAGACAACGTTACTAAGATGTTGATCGTCGGATTCGCATATGACGTAATGTTTGTACTTATTTTCGCTCTCGCTTACCCTATATGAAGCCAGAACATCACGTCAGTTGGAGAGAAAGAAGTGTTCTGGTAGGAGAAAATGGTTATTCTCTACAGCTCAAGGCCACGCCAGCTCATCAGTAAAATTTTAGCTATTTAACACGTCCAGATCGCTGTATAAAGACGTTCTGTTCATTTGTAGTCGAAGCCCGGTTCTACACGCAACTAGTTACTGCACACATTGTTGATGAACTATTACTACTCAAGAAGTTACGCCCAACAGAGTTTATCAATGTATCTCGGGAGACACATAAACGATCCATTTTCAGTTGAGATCTACAACAAGATAATTTTGTTTATGTTGGATACGGTAAAGACATGATGCGGATGGGAATACTGCACTATCTAAGCTACACTTTATCGTCAGTTACCCACTACAGGTCTGCTGTATCTCTGTTAGTGTAGCATCGTCCTCGAAACCTGCCATGTCTCCACTCGAGCTTCACCGCATTCTATTGGACGAGATGTTCGTCACATCAATGAAAAGCATTTGCAGTTTTGGTTGGTTTCAGCTGCATTCCAGTCGATATCCCTAATAAAGTTTGTCTAAAAGTCTTGGGAGCAACCTTGTGACTAAATACCAGCCAGCTTAATAAAAAGTCCCAACATAAACATGCGTGAATATTTGATGAATGATGCGTATCAAAACACGAGCAACTCTTGGCAGTTCAAATAACCTTTCCTAGCCATTGGATTTGCGTAGTTCTGCAGAGAGGATCTTCCCGTTGATTCTTGGCATGGCAGGGTCGGAACTTGCCACTTTAGCCGCTGACGCTTCCTCGTCACAATCACACCTCAGTCACAGACAGGGGGCATTATCACGACACAAGGGATGTCAATTGCCATACAAACAAAACAAACGTTTGAAGATATCACGAATAAGAGAATAAAGACCGGAAAAACAGTCAATAGATTGATAGGATCAATTGTCTTTAGTAATAAAAAAGAACTTCCCCATGGGGCCATGA
Organism: Fusarium tanahbumbuense; assembly: GCA_012977735.1. Taxonomy (NCBI): domain Eukaryota; kingdom Fungi; phylum Ascomycota; class Sordariomycetes; order Hypocreales; family Nectriaceae; genus Fusarium; species Fusarium tanahbumbuense. The sequence continues at coordinate 35,683 of JAALXH010000459.1, read as the reverse complement.
CCCCTCTGTCCGAGGATCCCGAAGTAGGAGCCGCTAGTTGACTCCTTTACAGGGGCCAATAGTTGGGGTAAATCTGGGGTTCAGGGCCTTGCACCTCAGTATTTCGTGTCTTTTCTCCTCTCCTTTCATCATCAATCAACCTCGGGTAGCAACGTGCTCCGCTCTCCATGGACAACTCCCAGCAACAGCAGTCTATTCGCTTTGCCAAGAAGCAGGTCTCTAGGAAGAGAGCGACAAAGGCCTGCCTCAAATGTCGCAAGCGAAAGGTTAGGTGTGATGTCACCCGCACCTCAACGCCCTGCACCAACTGTCGACTTGATGGTTGTGAATGCGTCGTCGCTCGACGTGCAGATGCTTTGTATGTTATATCGCCGTCTCTATTTTTATCTTCTCTAACATATACTGCTGTAGCCCAGTCTCCAACGGCCCCGAGTCAATCGCCTCAAATGACATCCTCCGCGATTGCGAAGCCGTCGCGTCGGCGACATCACCAACTTCCAGCAATGACAACCCGCCAACACCCATCGAAGAGGCTTCCTCCACCCTACAAAACCTAGAAGAAAGCGAATACCACTCCGTATACCACCGCGATCGAGCCGATATCGAGTCGCCAATTACGTCGACGCCCAATGATCCTGTCGAAGAGATTGAACGGCTCGAGGAATGCATGCCGACTGCATTTGACACCATGGTATCGGCCGTACCAATCGAGGAGCCCTGCGAGCCTGTACGATCCCAATTAAAGGCCCTTTACTCATCGATGCCATTTCTGCGAACGCTGAATATGCGCGATTGCGATTTTAATCACCTTAATGCGCAAGGATGTCTACGCGTACCGTCCAAGCCGATTCTCGACGAGTTCATTCGACATTATTTCCTATATATCCATCCATTACTACCTCTTATAAATGAAGCCGACTTTTGGGCTGCCTACGATCCGATACCCAATAATCCGAACCCTGGTACACCCGTATCGATGCTTCTGCTGCAATCAATAATGTTTGCGTCGTGCACGGTAGGTCTACGCGACAATATTAAGGCGCTATCTAATAGTTCCAGTTCGTTCCGAAGGAATCCCTCCAAACACTCGGCTTTTCAACCATCCTCGAAGCCAAAGAGTCTTTTTATACTAAGGCCAAGGTACGATTGTCATTGCAGTCTCTTTTCTTGATCGCATCTAACGTCGCAGCTACTATACGACTTCTCGACCGACCCCGATCCCGTCTCCATCGCACAAGCCGCTCTCCTCCTAACATATTGGTGTCCAACCTTCCGCTCAGGTCCCCGAAAGCCAAACAGTAGATGGCTCCGAATTGCCATTCAGCACGCCAAGTCCTGCGGAGCCGACCAATACGAAATGCCTTCTATGGGACTACACGTCTCGCAACTAGATATGAAAAGACGAAATATTCTCAAACGTATATGGTGGTGCTGCATTATTCGCGACCGTATAATGCCAATCTGCGTGAGGAGGAACATCCAGATCTCCAGCGCTCAATTTGACTTTGCGTCATGCTCGCCTCTGGGATACGACGACATGGTGGACGAACTTGAGGCATCGCGCGTTTATAATATTGCGACCAAGCATAAACTCATTCTAGCCTTGGAGCGGCTGACGGAGTTGTGTGTCACCTTGACGGACATTCTGAGCTTAGTATATCCCACCGAGAGTATACCGATATTGGACGCCGCGGCGCATTCGACGGCTTATGCGCAGGTGCAGGAACATAAGAGGTCCTTGAGATGCTGGGCTGCTGCTACGAGACCACCGCTGGCTCTTAAGGATCTCCCTCCCAATCCTGGACTATATGAAGACTCCGCAGTCCTGTTTACGAATTTGGTCTGGATCTATTTCCAGTAAGTCTACAAGATGCTAGCTTTAATGCATCCTTTACTGACAACACCACAGCGCCAGCCAAGTAGCAGTGTGCAACTACGAACTTCACCTCGGCCTTGTTCTTGGCCTCCTAACACAAAATCACACATCCGCCCAAGAAACACAATTTCTCAAGAACAACAGACGAGATTTAAGAAGCGCCACGAAAAGCATAGCAGAATGTTTCGCTCGCCTCCACCCACACCGCCTAACACGCTTCCTACCGAGTAGTGCAGTAGCATGCACAGCCCTACCACTTGCGATGCACATGGTCGACATCAAAATGTCTTCGGCCTCTTCAGCCGCCGAGATCTGGGCCCGACCGGAAGTCGCATCGAAACAGTCACGGCTAAATGTTCTGATCCAAGTGTTCAGGGAACTTCACCCGAAATACGATGGCGTGCACTCTATATCCAAGACGATTCGGTACTTCATGGAGTGTGTTGGCGCCGGCGAACCTGCGCAACAAATGTTGCTCACAGACAACACCGACGTCCTCGCCCGAAGTCCCGCCCAATACCTTCGACTAGCCTTGACGATTGATGTATGTCTAAGCCAAGATCGGCTTGTGCAAGATAGCGATTTCCCCGCTGCCCTTCGACGCTTTGTCAACAGGAACCAAAATCTCATGCCCATTCTCTTGGGTCAGCCCAGTATCCCAATGCCGATGCAAGTACAAATAGCAAGACCAGCACCATTACCCCGTCCACTCTCACCAAATACCTACGCAAAGAGCTTCTCAAGGTGGATGGAAGATGACCCCACTGTTGGCTTCGCGCTACAGATGGGCATCGATATTGGCACCCCACAGCATGTGGTGCAAGAAGTTACTGAACGAGCGTATCCGGATAGCACCGAGGAGGTCGAGGAGTCATCTCCGGTGTCTGAAGAGTCGCAGACTTACGAGATTGCCGACAGGACGAGCCCGAGTAGTGTGTCTGCGCCAGAAACCACTGAAGACTTGCTGCAGCGTTTGGAGGGTGCGGTCAATTGGGCCCAGAATGATCAAGCGTTCTATTTTGCACAGGAGATGGGGTTGCTTTCTAATGGTCTTGGGGTTGATCAGCGATATATGTAATTGGGTATTCACATCCTATTAATCAGCTTGCTGCGGCTTCTGTAATGAATTATAAATGATTATCTAGCTTGGTCGACTTCAAGGTTGACCCGTCCAAGAAGCTCGAGTTTTGACCTGCCTGTAAGGTCCAACCTTGAAGCCGAGGAAGCTAGATGATCAATCATGACTCATTACATGCCAGATAATTAATGAATTACGATATCAATTCTATAAATCATGAAGATGAAATGACGGGGCCCTGGTTTACCCCATCCTTCTATTCCATTCCCTTCGCCCTCTCCACCCCCCAACACAAGGCCCTGTACAGCTCCGTCGTCAACCGCCTACCCAAGGAATATTGAACTCCTGCTCACCGATACACATTAATAGCATCAGAACCATCCAAATAACCCAGCGCTGATGAAAGCTAGCAAAGGCGGAAATACCCAATGCTGCGTCTCCCCGCCCCCAATAATAATCCTACTCACAAAGCCATCTGTCACAGGTAAAAGAATAGTCACGCCCAGCGCTTTAGCCATGAGCTTCTCATCACCACTAGACCAGATGAGCGTGAGAAGAAGGCCGACTGAAATGTTTCGAATGCCCCAAATGCGCATGAGGGCGTAAGCGAATTTCTTGGCTTCGGCATCTTTGGGGATGGGGAATTCGAGGGCTGTTAGGTGCGCTTCAGGTCGGAAGCTGGCATTTAGCCCGAGGGAGAAGAGAAAGAGGGAGAGCGGAAGAGTGATATTGAAGAGGATGGGGTGAGCCATTTTCCTTTCTTTAACGCTGCTGTTTGAAAATATAGTATGGATGGATCCGTCAAAGGTAGATGGTGGTCAAGCACTGGTATAGCTGAATTGATGAAGTGCCAAAGATTGAATGTGAGTTTTATATATACCCAAAAGCTAGGAGGAATGCTCTTCTATATATGTTTGCTGTCTCGCCTCTTCGTAAGCTTTACTTCCACGGAAGCTCTAAACCTTTTCACGGCTTACTGCTTACTATAGCCTGGAGATTCGCGAACCCGATGTCCGATGTGAAGGATCGCTCTAGTGGTTCTGTAGCCAATCAAAGCCCATGTGCTGATAAATAATCGTCGGCTTTAAAGCGTTTTCGCGCTTCGGCCGTTGCAGGGCGATGACCTAATCTAGACTAACAATCAAGAGATGTGAGAGACTTATTTTCTGACCGCGTGCTTGAGCTCAATCCTGACAGTCCTCTTAGAGCCAGAATAACATAATGGTGACGATGCAATAACTTCTATCTTCTATCTCACAGCAAAACCGTTTATTCTCGATCAGGCATATTGTTGAAAGGATTGTTGGGATCCGCCCTCTCCTCTTCAACACTCTGTATCGTCTTGACGACCTTTGCAGGAGCTCCCAGAGCGATGGAGTAAGGAGGTAGGCTCTTGGTGACGACTGCACCAGCTCCAACAGTACAACCCTTTCCAATGGTAACACCAGGAAGGACGACCACGTTTCCTCCGATCCAGCAGTCGTCCTCAATACGGATAGGGTGTCCGAACTCGACGAACTTGATCCTTGAGAGGACGCTCGTTTCGTGGCCAGCTGTGTAGAGGTTTACGTTGGGACCCATTTGCACTCTGTCGCCGATTATGACGAGACTGGTGTCTAGGATGGTCAACCTGGAAAGACAGGTCAGTAATTACACTCTTGCAGTCGATACAGGGAATATACCCAAAGTTCATGAAGCAGTTCTTTCCAATAGAGACATTGCTTCCGTAGTCTGGCAAGAAAGGCGCCTCGATAAATGTTCCAGAGCCAACCTTTCCGAGCATGTCAGACAACATCTCAGTACGCTTCTTCTCAATCGCTTCATAGCTTCCGGTGTTAGGATCGAGATTGTTGAACTTATAGGATAGACCGCGTGCTCTGTGACGGCCCTCTAGCAACTTTGGGTGAAGAGGGTCGTAGCTACCCCCGCAGTCAGATATCAAGTTGTCAGCCAGAAGTGGATGGTGTGTCGTACAGCATGCCTGAGATCATTTTCTCATATTCTTCGCACCAGGGGACATCCTTGAGGGTTTTGGCGATCTCAATAATTTCTTGGTCTTTTTGTTGTTTGGCCATGATGGAGGTTTAGATCAGGTGAGAGAGGTGGTAGTCTAGTCGGTGGTAGGTAGAGTATAAGAGTTGCTGGGTTCTAGGTCTTTTGAAGAATAGAAGTGTAAAAGGAGAGTAGAGAGAACCTTGATCTTTAAAGCGTCAAGATGATGAGGTCAGTGAGGGCTTAATGGCGGAGTGGGAAGGCGTATCCACAGGTCATGCTACTCCACACAGTACATCTGCACCGGGCATTGGGCTGTACCGTCCACGATATAGTGCACTACAATAAGTCACAATGGTCAGAAAGCGGCCCAGAGAAAATGCCCATTAAATCTCTATTAGTACAAAGAGAATTTACACTAGCTTCAGCAAAAGTCCGAATCCAAGAAACATAGGATGCAAATCTCAACAAACTTGTCAATAACATCATCATATCTTGCTACAGTGTAAATGGGACCTCCGCAAACACGAGACTTCGGCGGAGACTCCGCCAGGGACTACTACCGCAATGGGTAACTATGTCAACCCGGAGATCCATGTTCCTCAACTACGATTCGGTTAGTCGAAGAGTTCAAAGGACGGAGGCCCATTCTATACACCGCAATTCCTTAATGTGACTAAAGTTTGAACCAAGTCAAGACCTGTTGAAGTTTCGGTCTCCGGAAAAAAAAAAAAAAAAACAGAAACAAGAAAAGGAAAAAGCTCCGTGATTATGACCCATTCACTTAATGCAAGGAGAACAAATTTGCATAACCGGTTATATTTTGTGGATTTTATATACTACCCAACAACCAAGGAGACCCAACTCAAACTTGTCGTGAATATATAGGTGGTCAAGAATCGAGAAACAGTCTGGCCAAAACCATTCCCCAACTCAAAAACCGTCAGAAGTGAATCTCCTTCCGAAGCCCGTACCAATCTCATCCCTCGTAAAAGCATTCGTAGTAAAGTGATCGTAGAATATCGTAAGGAGCGTAGGTGGTTTGTAAAACCCGATGGAATGTTGCTCGAGTCCTTCAGAGAAGTCTCTTGTAGTGCTTCGACTGAGCCGTTTAACGGAAGCCCCAGGAGATGGACTCGTCCTTGAAGATGACCTTGCCACCGCCGTTGCCGACGTTGCAGCCTTGGTTACCGTTCTATACCCATGAGTTAGAGAAGTGAATACAAATTCTTGAAAGTGATGATGTCTTACGTTGTTCTGGCAGCAGACCTGGAGACCGTTGCAGACACCTCCAATGCCTCCGAGGGAGATGGAAGTGCAAGTGACATCGTTCTTCTTGTTACCCTCATTGACGCAGCAGTAGAGAGACTGGCCGTTACCACACTGCATGTTCTGGTTGTTGGGGTTGCCGTTGTTGTTGTTGTTGGTGGGCTTCTCGGGCTTGGTTGGCTTAGGGGGAGGCAGGCGGCCGCCACCGGGAAGGGCAAAAGCACCAGTGGTGATAGCGAGGATGGCAAGAGCGGAGAACTTCATGTTGAAGGTTTGCAAAACTGTTTGTCTCGAAAGAGAGTGTTGAAAAGTAGAGCTGAGGATGTTGTTGAGTGAGTGAGTTGAGAGTGAGTGATGAGGAAAGTTGATCGAAGAGGAAGGATGGATGGGTTTATATATTCCTTTCTGTCCATATAAAAACATCTTTGAAGTCGTAAAGACAGCTCAAATGCATGAAGCTGAAGTCTAGACTCTGGCTCCAACCTCACAGCTGAACACCCTGGAACCTCAAACAGCCCATCATCGTGAGGTTTCGACGCCAGAGTTGATTCTCTTCAGCTGAATATGAAGCTATCGAACTCTCTTAGAGCCTCGACGACATCGTGAACACCAATGTGATGCAGAGGTAAGCCCATATTGAAGCCTCAAAACTCCACAACGTAGTAGACATCGTGAGATAGTTGGAGGAGCATAACATGAGGCTGAATCCAGACCTGGTCTAAGACGATAGTCCGATGGGCTGGACCCATGCAGTTGGGTCAATAGGCCGATAGCCCGAAAATTTCAGAAGTAGGACAAAGAGGTTGGACTGCATACGGGGAAGAAAGCGACCTATCGGTTGGCCGATACGGGAGACATGCCTAGACTCCGGCATTAAGCTTACCTTCATGGTTGAGCGTCTTTGGGAGCCTCGGGCATACCATGTTGGCCTGCATAATCGAAGTGAGTTGACCGTAGAGAAGTTAGTGCTGACAAAAGAAGCAATGACTACATGTGTGTTGGGTATGCATGGTGAAGTGGCGAGCTCCGTCCGACAATCCGACTCCGAGGCGTTTCGAGCTCAGCTTACATGCAGGGATACAGGGGCAAGAGAACCTAAAATCTTTCTGCCTCTCTCAGGGATATGGAAAGCAGGAGTTGGGAGTTCCCTGAGGATATCTTTTTACGGGACAGCTACTGTGAAGAGTCTTGAATTTACCAGTATTATTGACAGGAACTTCAATGAACGAGACATACACAATAGAGGCACGCAGATTGATCCTTTGGTCTGATCCTTCCATCGTACAATTACAGCTATTTCTTCAAAGACCCTGGAAAAGAGGGGTCTTTGCCCGTTATCCCCGGATTTGAGGACCCTTAGGGGCCAACTCATATGCTCCAGGCCAAAGCCAAGAAAGCCGTTGGTACTAACAAACAAACAAGTCACTGATGTGGGGAAAGCCCGAAGACTAGATCGAGTCCAGAGAGAGCTGAAATAACCGACAAGGGTATGGAGAAACGATGTGAAAATCATATAAAGTTAGACAGCCACAGCAAGCGCATACAGTAGTCAAAAAAGGCAATTAGCTACAATGCTACCAAACAAACAACTTACCGAAGTTCCAAAATTCAAAGTTAGATGGCTGGATGCTCTCTGTAGCTTTCCAAAGACCGTTAGTTAGTTCTTGATAGCTTCAATATTGCACTATTGCTGCAAGCGCTTTGACCTCACTCTATACGAAGGGGCTCGACTCCAACAAATCTAAGCACAGACAAAGACCCCTGCCTCAGTTCCGTCATACTCAGTCATAACAGACACGAGGCTTTCCAATAGATCCAAATTATCACCTCAGCCTTAAGCCTCATGTAACGCTCCAATGCAGGGTCCAACGTCGGTCTACACAAATATCAGCCTATGTCTCGCTCTACCCGACTCATTCACAACCATCACCATCGGTTTAGCTTCTCTTGCCTCGCTCCGCTCACACTCTCTTTCTGTCTTTGGAGAACAACACTCCTCTATTCAGCTACCTACTTGTCTTAGACTAGCAATCTTTACCCATCTTCATCATGCAACTTTCCACTCTTTTCCTCAGCATCGCCATGCTTCAAGGCGCTATCGCGACTCCCGTCGTTGAATCAGCTGCCGAAGTTGAGACTCGCGATCTTGCGCCTAGAGCTCCTGCTCTCGGGGATCTTCCCTGGCCCAAGTTGCCGACACTAAAGAGTAAGACGATCTGGAGAATCCCAAGATCTTTCATTCTAACAGGTTAGAAGGGGCCAAGAAGGGTGCCAAGGGAGGCAGCGATTGCGGTTCTTCAGACCCCCCGGAGAACCAGCAAACCACCGCCTGCTCCTCTGGAACGCAGTTCTGCTGCACTACTGACGGCTCTGGCAGTAAGTATCTCACTTTGTACTTCTTTCACGCCTCTCTTAACACTGTTTAGCTCAAACATGCTCAAACTCTGAGGTCTGCAACGCAAAGATCATTTGCTGCAACAACAACAACGGCGTAAGTTCAAAGTCTCGCATAGCCCATTCGCTTTCATGGTTTCTTACGACCTTTCCAGTTCCAGATGTGCATTGGTGAGATTGACTTTAATGCGCCTGTCACTATCAACATCAACATCTACAAGGGCGGAAAGGGCAAGGGTGGTGGTAAGGGCAAGTCCTACAAGGCTTAGAGTTAGAAAGAGCTTAACCTTTGGAATACTGTGTACTGATTTCTGTTGACACTCCTTATGTATGGTTTCGAATTGGAGATGGGGTGGTAAATATGTACATACTAGTACCGTACCTACTCAATCTGAAGGACAGCAAGTCCCTCTTTACCGTATCATACGATAATCATTCCCTAATCCGAGTTGATTTTGACGAAAAGGTCTTGGTCCAACTGCATAGAGGTGAGGTCTCTGCACTCTGGCAGACGATGTTGTTGAAGAGCTCTACAACAGCAAGAGAAGATGTGAGTTGATGGAGTTGGGTGGGTTAGGGATTGCCAATCTTTACGAGCTGTCATAGCTATCCGAACTGGGATAGGAGATCGCCCTACGATCCCCAACATTGTCTTCAGCTTTCCAGATCTGCAGTCAGTGTCGTCAGTATCAACTAACTAGCTAGAGCCTCACCTGAACCGTGCATCCTTAGCGGTCTCCTCCATCCGTCGTGAGCCAAGAGGCTAGCATCGCACGCGAATCTTAGCCTAATGTGGTATCACTATGGAAGCTAGAGATCGCCAACTAGCTCTCTGTCAATCAATACGCGTAGACTTGCTGTAATCATCATACCGTTTTGCGGATACCTGACTATGACAGTCAATGGTTTTTTGAACCAAGGTGAAGTCTTGTGTCCAACTAGAACTTCAAGAGTCTCGTTCCTTAGAAGCCACCTCGTCCGATTCCACGGCTCTCAGACCCGTGATCACGAAGAAGGCTGAAACTAGTACCTGAACGGGCTGATATTCTGGTCTCAGATTGGATCGAAGCTACTGTGGCGGGAACAACGAGAGACTGATCCCTGTCAACTCTAAATCAAATAGCCACCAGTCTAAATTTAGTCACTAGCGTGAGATGACTTGTGAACGGTGATTTCCTGTTGAGGGTCTTTGGTGATGATTGAGGGATAGCTCAGTGAGGGGAAACCCCGCAAATACAAGAAGATCTCTATCACATTCCGTAAGGAGGTGATCACTTCAATGTTGCTCTTTATTGAAAGACCTTGTAGGTAGTTTTTAGAAATTGGTCAACTTAACCGCTACTGAAAAGCTCAAATGATTTATGCATAACGCGACAGGTATGCATAAGTCGAGAAACGTGGCCGGCTGCCAACTGAAGCTCTCACGCCTCACACTTCGGAGCCGACAGTCCGGAATGTTCTCTGCATAAAAAAAGGCAAGAGAGTTTTTTGCTTTGACAGAATTGCCGGGTTTACCGTTTGTTTTGTTTGTTTGTTGGGTGGCAAGGGACACAAAGTTTGACTACTGCAAAGCCCACCAATGGGGCGATGGATAGACTCAATAGTCCAGTCCAATAGTCCCAGGCACGCATATGATAGTCTCTTCGTTTACTTGCGAATAGGAAAGGATGGGGAAAACACGAGCCTTGAATTGCCAATTACAGGTGGGCTGCCGGAATGATTTGCGATTCGCTCAATTGAACTATTCCCCCGGAGTGACTATCGTGTATCACATCTACTGGTCTCAAAGCTCACTTGGCGAGTGCCGGGGTAATCGATTCTAGCCAAGACAGGGTCCCGGATGCCCGGTCCAAGGGTCCAGAATGGTCTAATCAATACTGCAGAGCATTGTTATCAGATCCTGGATCCTGGATCTGGGGGCTGTGACCCGACGTCGGTGAGACAATGAGTCCACACGTCGGACTGTCGGGCTGAGAACATGTCCGATGTACCGTTTTGCCTTAAGTGCGTTATGCCTTTCCGTACGGCTGGAGATGGAGGCTACGAGGCTTGAAGGGGTGAGGAGAAAGTGACCGAAACCTCGCCAGCCTGTGTCATACTGTCTAAGACTTTGAACTACTAGAGACGGCTAAGGTCGAGTGTAAAGCGTGTCCCTCAGTGGGGACGACCCGTGGCAGAGCCTCCGGCATGCCCATTCTTGCGGTGCTACCGGCCTCTCCCGATACCACGCAACTTTGAGGTGTACAGGTAACAATGCGTATGTTTGAGAACGGATGGCCCGCTGGCCTGTACTTTGTAGTGACAGGGCGCCGTAGCATTGGTTGGACGGAGTAAGTTGTGTGGGGGATGACTCAAACTTACGGAGTAAACTCAGCTCTCGCCATCTGAAAAGCTCCAGGGTAGTTTATCCAGAGCAACGATAACGTTTGTTGAGCAGTAAGATGTACTGTTAAGGTAGTAGACCGGTCGTAGTATTGTTACCAAGCCTCTCAACGGCAAGTCTACAATGATTGAGGTCAGACATCGCCCGGCTTATAAAAGCAAGGCGCTGGCGACTCTATTGTTCAAGAAATGAACAACTTCACGTTTGACATGATTAGCACAAAGTTCGTGATTTTGACATGTCAGGTTGACTTCCAGAACTGTATTCAACTACAGCCAGTCAAAATGTGGAATGCAGAGATTTTGTGTATCAACTCCACTTCATGCATGGATATCAACTCGCTGTAATTTAGCTTGTCCTCGTGTGTATATTTAATATGATAATAGCAGAGTAATCAACGACTATCTCAGCTTTTGTCCTCTGCTGCCGGTCCTTTACGGACAGCGCCACTCTCCCTCAGCTTCTCCAATACCTGCGTGCTAACAGCCTTCCCAAACATCTCTCTCACATCCTCAACAAGTTCTTCGGGCTTCTCAATCGACGCAAAGTGACCACCACTAGTATGAATCTTTTCAAACACAACAGGACCCAGTGTCCTGCCCCAAGTCCTGGGAACAAACACAATATCCTTGGGAAAGTATGAAAGACCCAGCTGAACACCAGGGATCCAGTCATTGACCTTCTTGGTCAATTCTTGGTCCGCGTGTCTACTCTCGTAGTAGATCCTCGCGCTAGCTGCTGGACCTGCTTTGGAGAACTGGTACAGCGAAACCCATGTGAGAATCTCATCGTCGGTCCATTTGTAGTCGTCAGTCCAGTCATGCAGCTTCTCGTAGATCCAGGCTAGGAGTGCCACTGGAGAGTCGGCTAGGCCAAAGCCTATGGTGGATGGCTTGGTGCTCATGATCAAGTTGTAAGCAAGGCCTTCGTTGAAAAAGTTCTTCATTTGCTCAATACCCTTTTTCTCTTGTGCTGTGAAGGGGAAGAGCCAGAAGCGGAGGAATTGCCAAGGCGTCTTCAATGGATTGGGAGGGCTGACGGCTGGGATCATGTTCATGTGAGAGGCTAGACAGTGCTCGGGATACTGCGCTCCGACCATTCGCGTAATTATATAACCCCAATCACCTCCTTGTGTGACTCGGAGATTGTCAGCTTCGCGTTACTAGAGGGTAATTTACTAGCTTACCGTATTTGTCATAACCCAACTTCAACATCAGCTTGTGCATGGTCTCGCCGTATCGCGGGATGCCAAAGCCACGCTTCGATACACCATCTGAGAAGCAATGATTCGGCAAAGACGGTGCAACGACATGGAAGGAAGGTCCATCTTTGGGCTCTGTTAACAGAGGGAGCAACTTGAAAACTTCTGCAAAGCTTCCAGGCCCTATACGAGACGTAAGCGTCACGTTCAGTTGCGAAAGTGCTGATATCTACTCACATCCGTGGAAGAATAGCAGAGGAATACTATCGGCCTTGCTACTTCTCTGATGCAAAAAGTGAATCTCAAGATCCCCAAATCCGTCCACAGCAACATTGGTTGTGAACTGGGGATATTGGTTCAACTTGGCTTCTTGGGCCCGCCAGTCGAACCCATCTTTCCAGTACGCAGCAAGACGCTTCACGTCGCTAAGACCTGCGCCATAGGTCCAGTCATCAGAGACTTCATTCTCCGCGGGGAATCTCACACTTTCGAGTTTGTTTTTCAAAAGCTGAATCTCCGATTCCGGGGCATTGATTCTGTATGGCTTGATATTATCTGCCATAGTGGATGGGCTCAAAATGATAAGGCTAACAAACAAGAGGTATCAGTGAAGCTATCACGAGTGTCCCACAGGCGATTTTAAGTGTCTTGGTGGATCGAAAAATCTCCTAAACTGTCGGCATTTATCAAGTACGCATTGCCGGGCATCTTATCACCAGATATGTCATAAGCAAACCCCGAGTAGTCACGCAAAGACTGCCATAGTGCTCTATTGACGTCGTCAATTCCACTACCCCTGCCTTCTTCCTATTCTAAGCGGGCACCACAATCCCTAGCTAGTTTCAGTCAACCAAAGTCAAAGCGACCGAATCCTTCAACAACTTCAGTCTCCAGCGACGGACATCCGCCGAAACCCTGTATCAGAAGCTGGGAACAGAGCGATATGAAGGATCTGAGCGCTGCCTATCCGGACAACACACGAGTTGCCGGAACCGAAAGTCGTAAGGCTAACCGATGCGCATGTACGGTGGGTAGCATTGTAACGAGGGATTCAAATTTCCCTCAACTGGAGAAGAAATCGCCAAAAAGGACTCTTCAATTACGTAGGTTGTGCAAGGGGCTGGCTTTTGTATCAGAATCCTTCCATGAAGATGAAAGGGCCTTTTCACGTCATGATGGAAAGATCCCAAGGCCCTTCTAGCCCAGTTGAGAAGCCAATATGTCTCTATGGGCCGATTCTATTCCTTCGCAGATCAATCCTTCGAAAAGTGGATGTCGGCGTTTAGATAACCATCAGGACCCAGTATTTAATCAAGGTTATCTCTGTCCACTGAAATCCGGTAGGATTTAAGATGATTGGGCCAGGTTTCAAAACGGAACTGAGCCACATGCTTGCTCAGCCTTGCCACAAGGAAAGAAAGGACTTAGGGCTATCAGGAAAGGGGATTGACTTGACCGTTGGGGTGACATCCATCCATCCGCAGATCAACTGAAGCAATCCAGGGTACGGATAGTGGGGGTGGATTGGGTGGTATGGAAGGATCAGACACAAGGTTTCGGTATTTCATGATATTCCCCATAGGGCGAATTTCCCGCAAGGTCGCCGATCATAAGCCGCGAATATTTCCCTGCTCTTCAGTGAGCTTCTCCACCGGGCCATGAGTCCTATCTTGACATGGATCCAGCGCCTCTGAGATGCAGAATCCTTACGGCTGTCCCCGCGGGAGACATACCTCTCTATCGACACGGCACCACCACCTCAAGATGACAGTTTTCCTTGGTCAAGATAAAAAAAAGCTTGGCCTTGTTACATTGTCGTAGTGGTGGATACCGACCTGCCTGCCGCGTGGGTGTTGAGGATGACAATCCTTGCTGGCGGTTAGACCCCTGTTGACTTTTCTCACGCCCATGGACTTACACCCTCTGACGGAATACTCAGTATTAGATCTCTGGGCGTAAGAACGACTTGTATTACGGGATATGTGAGAAGGCAAAGAGAAAACTCGGGGTTCAAGACATAAAAGCAGCAAAAACGTACGACAAGAAGCGGAAATACTCATCTTCACACTATCCACTTCAATTTGTTTACCCCAGCACAATGAACTTTACATACCGCTACTCATTTGAGCCTACAGACTACGACACTGACGGTCTTTGTGATGGTGTTCCAGTACGTATGCACAAGGGTGCAGACCTGGACGAAGTTGCCATCTTCAAAGCTCAGTACGACTGGGAGAAGCATGTTGGTCCAAAGTTGCCCTTTCGAGGTGCTCTAGGCCCTAGACACAACTTTATCTGTCTTACGCTACCTGAGTGTTTGCCTGAGAGGTTAGAGATTGTGTCTTATGCTAATGAGTTTGCTTTCCTTCACGATGGTGAGTGATGCTTGCCCTATAGTTAATGATTGCTGACGAAGATAGATATCACTGATGTCGAGTCAGCCGAAACGGTAAGACCAAGTCTCATCCTTCTTAGTCAATAGTCATACTAACTAGGTACAGGTCGCTGCTGAGAATGATGAGTTCCTTGATGCCCTTCAGCAAGGCGTTCGAGAAGGTGACATCGAGAGTCGCGCTTCTGGAAAGCGTCATCTTCAAGCCTGGATCTTCAAGCAGATGGCTGCCATTGACCGTGAGCGAGCCATAGCAGCCATGAACGCTTGGGCCACTTTCATCAACACAGGTGCTGGATGCGCCCACGACACAAACTTCAAGTCACTTGATGATTATCTTCACTATAGATCTACTGATGTCGGCTACATGTAAGTCATCCAGCTTATCGAAGTCAATATCTACTAATAAGCAACAGGTTCTGGCATGCTCTCATCATCTTTGGTTGTGCCATCACCATACCCGAGCATGAGGTTGAGCTCTGCCACAGACTTGCTCTCCCAGCCATCATGTCAGTCACTCTGACAAATGACATCTGGTCATACGGCAAGGAGGCAGAAGCGGCAGAGAAGTCCGGCAAGCCTGGCGACTTTGTCAATGCTCTTGTTGTCTTGATGAGGGAACACAACTGCTCCATCGAAGAGGCAGAGCGTCTCTGTAGAGCACGAAACAAGATCGAAGTAGCAAAGTGTCTCCAAACCACAAAGGAGACACGCGAGCGAACCGATGTTTCTCAAGATCTCAAGAATTACTTGTATCACATGCTGTTTGGTGTCAGCGGAAACGCTATCTGGAGCACTCAGTGCCGAAGATACCACATGGACGCACCCTACAATGAGCGACAGCAGGCCAGACTCAACCAGAAGAAGGAGGAGCTGTCTTCTACGTATGACCCTATTCAGGCTTCTAAGGAGGCAATGAAGGAGTCTACTCGTCCTGAGATTCATAGGCTGCCTACTCCTGACAGTCCTGCCAAGGAGGGCTTTGCTGTTCGGCCTCTGGTCAATGGTAGTGGAGGGTTTGACGGCCACGGCTACGTCAATGGTCACGAGACCAACGGAGTTCCCAAGCCTGTTGTCAATGGGCACTCTGATGCCGAGGAGCGTCCTGTCTTTGAGAGGAAGGGCTCTGCTAAGCGTGCTACCTCAGCGGATGACATTGATTGGACGGCACACAAGAAGGTGGACCATGGAAATGGTCACAAGAGGACTTTGTCAGATCTCATGCTGCAAGACCTGCCTCCAATGGAAGACGATGTAAGTTGCAGCGGCAAATCGTACCGAGCATTACTAACCGGATCCAGGTTGTCATGGAACCATACCGATATCTCTGCTCTCTTCCTTCAAAGGGTGTTAGAAACAAGACTATTGATGCTCTTAACTTCTGGCTTAAAGTCCCTGCCGAGAGAGCAAACACCATCAAGTCCATCACCGAGAGCCTCCATGGTTCATCACTCATGTAAGTCATCCACCCCAATGAATCACCTTTCCTTACTGACTTCCCAGGCTTGATGATATCGAAGACCACTCTCAGCTGCGACGTGGCAAGCCTTCAGCTCATGCCGTCTTTGGCGAGGCTCAAACCATCAACTCCGCCACCTTCCAGTATATCCAATCTGTGAGCCTGATCAGCAAACTTCAGAGCCCAAAGGCTTTGGGCATCTTCGTTGGTAAGTCGCAGCTTTACTGTCGTATTATGCGGAAGCTAATGGATGCACAGATGAGATTCGACAACTCTTCATTGGACAGGCTTATGAGCTTCAGTGGACTTCCAACATGATTTGTCCATGTCTGGAGGAGTACCTCCAAATGGTAGACGGAAGTAGGTTGCCTTCACGATTGCTTTATTCTTCAGGCACTAACTTTGACAGAAACTGGTGGTCTATTCCGCCTGCTCACACGCCTTATGGCCGCCGAGTCCACAACCGAGCAAGATGTCGACTTTAGCCGTCTTTGTCAGCTCTTTGGACGCTACTTCCAAATCCGCGATGACTACGCCAATCTCAAACTCGCAGACGTAAGTGTACCTTCTATTACCATCCGATCCCTACTGACAATCATAGTACACCCAGCAAAAAGGCTTCTGCGAAGACCTTGACGAGGGAAAATTCTCCCTGCCCCTCATCATCGCCTTCAATGAGCAGAACAAAGCTCCCAAAGCTGTTGCGCAACTCCGCGGTCTGCTGATGCAGCGCTGTGTGAATGGGGGTCTGACGTTTGAACAGAAGGTCCTAGCGTTGAGTCTTATCGATGAGGCTGGTGGTATTGAGGGTACAGAGAAGGTTTTGCATTCACTTTACGAGGAGATGGAAGCTGAGTTGCAGAGATTAGCTGGAGTCTTTGGCGAGGAGAATTGCCAGCTTGAACTTATTCTTGAGATGTTGCGCATAGACTAGTTAGTTTCTATATGATATACGGGAAATTGAAATTGGATCTTATTCAGAATCAACTACTATTTGCTTCGGCGTTTATGGGTGAAAGTACTGAGATAAAGAGCATGAATGTAAGCTTCACTGCGATGAAGAACTGACCCATTTAGCTACAACCAAGAGATCCTGCTATTTAGGATAAAAAGGCGTGTATCTACATGTGTCATTCTGAGTTGCAAGTCTCGTCGAAGAGGGTTATGTCAAAGTAACAGAGGATAGACATCGAAACTTCCATCATCTTGTTCTTTCATCCCATAAGATCATTTATAACTATTGTGTAATTTATTATAATTCCAAGTTTCATTTAGAACAAGGCTTTGCTCTTCAAAATCTACTCTAAATGCCATGGATTTTATAAGAAAAAACTTATTATCAACCTACAATTTAAACCTGCTTGATATTTACTGATTAAGCTAGTTAGTCTTGGTTCAGCTGAAGCCAAGATTTATTTCCCTAACCTATAGCTCCTTTTTTGCATGGCATTCATTTGTGGCTCCGGCTCTGCGGCACATAGGTGAACACAGAGCGAGAGATCGGGCACCCACTTCCCCTCAGTCTTATGTCAGACTATCTAATCTACGCGCGTTTAGTTGTTAGTGCCTTCACTCGACGCCATGGCAGAGTTTCTGTCTTTCGCCGCGAGCCAATAGGGTTCGATCCTATCCGAGGCTCAGTCACGCAAGATGCCAAGCTGCAAGTAACCCACAAAACAAGAATTGCCATGGTCTTTCTTGGAGAAATGGGGATCATACGAATTGCCTATAGTGGTAGAGTAGTATTGTATGGTTGCCCTTGCATGCTGACAAGGGGGGTGTGAAGGTCGATGGAAAACTGCAAGCTTATCTTAGACATCCACTTCCTCTGCTACGGCACGGTCCGTGGACGCGGTCAGCTTGGCAAACCAACTCCGCCTCGTTTTACTTTTTTCGTAATTCGTAAAGGGTGTCATCTAGCGACGGGATACCCACATGAAGATCTTGGTATTAGCTTACGGTCATCATGGGAATCTCGGCACTGGGCATTGCCAGTAGACGGCCCGTCAAGCAATGTACTTTCCGTCTATTCCACAATCCCTCCTTCATGGCCAAGTAACATACGACTTTTATCTCCACTAAAGGATCTTGATGTACTTAGTTTGCTAGGATAAGGATTGTCGTTTCTCCGCCCACAACCCGCCTTGTAATTATGCAGTCAATCCTTTCTGACAAGCATGTACTTCTCAAGGTCCCCCCACGTGCTTACTCTTGTGTCACCGTTAAGATACATCTTGGCCGCCATCCTTCAGAGAAACCTTCCGAGATGAGGGTGTGCTGCCAAGGTAGTTGACGAACCAGGGGTAGAATCCTTCCAGGAACCCTCCGGCAGTTACCCACACTTGACGCTAAGTGAGAGAAACCTTCCGCTCCGGCATTTGCGCCTCTACCACGATGAGATTGATGGAGTGAGATTCATGGTGAGAGACTTCAACGGACGGGCGCGTAGGAACAATGACGAAATGAGGATTCGACAAAGAGGAGGTGGCGTTTTAGGTCTGTTCCTTCTCGGCATATCATGTAGGCAGATAATCTGCAATCCCGCTGACATAGTTTCGTAATAGTATCCAAGATCAAAGGTGACGTACCAAAAGCTTCATAGGACTCCTTCCTATACCCCAAGATTCCTCTAGACAAACTCACTTTACCTTCTTTCTCTTACTCAACCGTTACTCTACTTTGCAGACAAAATGGAGAGGCTCAAGATGGACAGTCTCAATATCAACATCAACGATTGGTTTGAGCGGGATCTTCCAAAGACACCAGACTGGAAGCTCTTCGCTCTCGCCAGTCTTGCCTTTGTTGCTCTACGCTTTACCTGCACTGTTATCTACCGTCTTTACATCTCTCCTCTTTCCAAGTTTCCTGGACCCAAGATCGCTGCTGCTACTCATCTATACGAGTCTTATTATGACTTCTGGAAGAAGGGGCAGTACTACAAGGTCATCCAGCGCATGCACGAAGTCTATGGTGCGTTCAAGTTGAGAGTGTATCTGACGATGCTAATTTCTCTTAGGCCCAATTGTTCGCGTCACACCTGATGAACTCTCCATCAATGATCCAGACTTTTACGATACCGTCTATGTCAATGGTAACGTTCGTCGTACCGAGTCTTTCGGCCATTCCTTCGGTGGTGGACTCGGTATTGAAGGTTAGCAATTTCTCCCAGCACCATCAGACTCCCTCTAACTTGCTTAGACACCTTCTTTGCCTCTCAAGACCATGACCTCCACCGCAAGCGAAGAAAGCCAATTGAGCCTTACTTCTCCCGCAATGGTGTCTTGAAACTGGAACAGCTCATCAACGAGCGTGTAGAGAAGCTGTTCAACAAGTTTCATGAGCTTTCTGGTACTGGCGTCGTCGCTCGTCTTGACTATGCCTTTGAGGCTTTCACTGGCGACGTTATGCAGCACATTTGCATTGAAAAGCCTGAGTCGCTACTAAACAGTGATGACTTTTCTTCTGAGTGGTATGAAAAACATCTACGAATAGTATTGAGAAATACTAACCCATTTCAGGTTTGAGATGCTTCGAAATGTTTCTCTATCAGTACCGCTTATGGGCATGATCCCATGGCTCGTTCAGTAAGTTGAATCGGCTTCAATCCATACAGTCATTAACCATTCGCAGCATCCTGAAGTTCATCCCCGAGCGTCTCATCATCTGGCTCGCCCCAGAAGCTGCTCACTTCCAAAACTTCCGAATCGTAAGTGTTCTTTCATCTCCATTCCACCAGGCACTAACCTTCTACAGCAAGCTGGTCGTCAAATTGAGCAAGCCAAACAGGAGAAATTTGACAATGATCGTAAGGGTGTCGCTACTGTCGGTGGCAAACCCACTCTCTTCCGATTCCTCGTTCACGAGAGCGGCCTCGCACCTGAAGATCTCAGCACTGAAAGACTCCAGAAGGAAGCAATGGTTCTTCTTGGCGGTGGTACAACCACTACTGCGCGCACGGCTACCATGACTTGCTTCTGGATGCTCAGCATGCCTGAGAAGGGCCAGCGTCTTCGTGACGAGCTTAAGGATATCATGGCTGAGTATCCCAAGAAGAAACCTTCTTTGACTGAACTTGAAAAACTTTCTTATCTTGGAGCTGTTATCCAGGAGAGCTTGAGGTACATCCACCCCCAGACAGGGTTACCCCTGCTTAGTGTGCTGACATTTCCTCTTCCAGAATGGCCTATGGATCCATGCGACGTCTTCCTCGCACCTCACCCGATCAAGCTCTGCAGTTCAAAGAATGGGTGATCCCTCCTGGGGTAAGTGACACATTCCAATGGGGGCCGAACCAACAAGTTCAGCCTCAAGATTGATAAGCCCACGCGCTAATGCTTGTTCCAACTACAGACTCCCGTTGGAATGAACGCTTATTATCTGCACACTGATCCCAATACTTTCCCTGAACCAATGGAGTACAAGCCTGAGCGATGGCTGGGCGAAGTTACGCCTGCCATGAAGCGTAGCTTCGTGCCTTTCTCCCGAGGTTCGCGACGCTGCCCCGGCTCCAGGTATGTCTCACCACCATTTTCTGCATGCGAATGGATGTTAATTCGTGCACAGCTTGGCTCTTGCCGATCTTCATTTTGTCCTCGCGGCATTGTTCGGACCTAATGGCCCCAAGTTTGAGCTTTTTGAGTCGGATAGATCTGACGTGGATGCTATTCACGACTATCTGATGCCACTTCCTCGTCTGGACTCTAAGGGTGTCCGGGTCACCGTTCGATAGATAGAATATGACTGGATTGACAGTTTGTGGAAGAAGATTCACATTCAAGAGAAGAATGATGCTCCCAAGATAGTGGTTAAGCAATGAGAACTTCGGGGTTGGATATTTTCTGTAGTTCCTCATTTGGTAGAAATATTACTTTCGTTAAAAACAACACACTCGACCCAAGTTCTCCATGAGGTTGTACACGACAGGTCTAGAGATGAAGGAGAAAACATTGCCCAGCGCCTCTCATTGTATCCCCAGAGATAAGTAAAGATTTATTATTAAGTCTTTCGGTCACAGGAACTCAGCGGAACTAGCAAGTCAATCAATAACGCTACAAACTCCATCTGCCTTATGATGAATTACACGGATGATAGTCATTTTGTTCTGTATCAAAATTCAATTGCTGTGGGCAGTGTTGTCGCTGCAAACATTTTGAAGTCCTTCGTACACGTGTTTGACTACTCAAAAGAATGGACCGAAATAATTAAACCTTCCAGTAACTGTGGCGAGAATGATTAAGTTTCCAGCCTGAATTATTCAAGTGGTACTGGGCATGATTTGATATTCACGATACGTTAATCTTTATTGAGAACAATTTGTATTCAATACTTGATCTAAACGAATGACTCAATCCATTGTCTTTTCCTTCTTCAAGGTGCAAAGTCTCTCGGCTTCAAAGTCAAGATGAGCGGCTTCTTGTCCCAAGCCAGGAAGCACTTCTGGGAGGAATGCCAATCCTCCTGGTTGGGGCCCAGCTCATAGTCAAACCGGTACAAGATTCGACTGACGACGACACGAATCTCGGCATGAGCAAGGTTCTTACCAAGACAGTCCCTCATGCCGAACCCAAAAGGTCTAAACACTGAGCGGTTGTCATTGGCGTACTTGGGGTTGTGCAGAGGGTGAGACGGCTGGAGCCATCGCTCAGGGATGTAATCATCTGGGTCAGCAAAGTTTTCGGGGTTGTGGAATGTACCCCATTGGTAGATGGACACGATAACCTGCGATTGTCAGTAAGAATGTCATGGTTTGGGTAGGTGGAAGGCCTCACTCCTTTGGGAAGGTATTTGCCTTCAATCTCGGCGCCAGGACTGATTCTTGGTGGCGACTCGGCAGCAGGGGGATAAACTCTCAATGCCTCATCAACAGTGGCGTTTAGGTACTCGAGCTGTTTGGTAGTCTTCATGTTGATCTCGCTCTCACTCTTGAAAGAGGATCGGACCTCCTCCACCAATCGTTGATAGGCCTGAGGAGAAGTACCAAGGTAGAAGAAGAATCCTGATAGTGCAGTAGTGGTGGTCTCACTAGAGGCACCAATCAAGACGGGACAATCGACGAGGATCTCGGGGTCTGTGAGACCGCCACCATCACGGTTACGACGCATCAAGAAGCTCATAAAGTCTCGACGACCAGGGGTAGGTTGTTCTCCAAGCTTCATACGCTGCATGGCGTGATGAAACGTCATGTTCCGCTGGTCCGTCTCCCGCTTGATCTGCTCCTTCCCGGTGAAGAAGAAGTTCATGAGAGGCTCGATGACGGGGTAGTGCTTCACAAAGCGGTTCATGGCATTACCCTTAACGGCCCAGAAGAAGTTGGACACCCAGGGGTGGTACTCCTGCTTATCCAGACAATCGAAGGGCTGAGAGAAAACAAGCTCCCCTGCAATGTCAAAAAGAAGAAAGTTGATCCAGTCAACAATGTTGATGGGGTCACCGACCTTGGCTCGCTCACTCAGGCGCTGGAGAAGCATATCCGTGTAGGGCTGGATAACGATTTCCTGTTCAACAAGGGCTTGGTCGTTGAAGGCAGACCAGAACTGTCGACGATGACGACGATGGTTTGTCTGGTTGGCGCCAAGGATACTGAGCCCATCACCAGGGAAGATGTACTCGGGATACTTGGGGAACTCGTCATCTTTGCCTCTCATGGCGTACACCTGGAACCAGCCAATACTGCCATCGACGGCAAGGCGGTTAGGACCAATGCGCACAATGGGACCGTACTTGCGGTGCAAGGGCGAGACTCTCCAAATCCAGGTTCCTGAGATGTTGCTCATCCAGCGTTCGGGGATGTTGGTAACTGCGAGCCATCTTGGACCGGGAAAAATGGAGAGGGGATGGAACCAGACGCGGTAGATAGCGATGGCCGCCAGAGAAGTGACCAGCTTTGGTACTGTCAGTTACTTCAACCTTGGTAACAAAAGTCGAACTTACAGTGGCCAAGCTGATGATGGCAAGGGCCACGAGCTTTTCATGGTCGAGCTTCAAAGCGAAACTCGGAAGTTCCATGTTACGATAGGAGATTGTCATGGTAGTCGACTGTGATGTTCTGAGCAAGTGCCACTCTTTCCTCTCGTTTGGTCTGTATTTATGCCCGTTTGATCCCGAGCAAAAGAGAAAACATCATCTCACGGGAAGTGACTTTCGTAATCCGACAGGTTTGTTTTCCCTCTTCCCTGATGTGAAGTCTTGGTGCTTATTCTCAACTTACGCAAGGGCCAAATCCTTTGCAAATCTGACAGGGTGGTTGTGCAGCTTAAATACACCCCCTGTAGTAGGATCTGAACCCTGGTATCCGGGCCGCAGTATCTAGACAGGGGTTGAACCAGGGCGGAGAAGACATCCGGCCGGCAAAGTGGAAGGGTAGGGTGTATGAATCAGTCAGCCACAAATATCTTAACCCTCCGACAGTCGACGATCTGATCTCAGGAGAACGTGGGTTGAAGGGAAGCGGGGAAGAGGGGTTGTCAGATCCTATCCAGGGATCCATCGTTCGATATTCGCGTTATTTCTCCAAGTTCTATTCCAGGCTAGATGGAAGAGGAGTATCGCAGCGTTGCTTCCGCTGTGCCTCAGACACTGATAGTTCGGCATCGAAACATACGCGGATCCTTCCAGAAACCTCCCGAAGGTACGTCATCAGCAGAGCGACTTCGCGATCAGATAACGAAGCCCGCTTACTGCAGATCCTGTAAGACAGACTGAATCGTCGTTATGGTGACATGAGCCGCTACCGATGGGCAAATCTCCTATCTGTCTCTTGTCTCTGCCGTGGGGTGGCTTTGATGCAGTTCTGATGTAAGCAGTAAAAGCATGATATGACGGTAAGAATCAGCCTTGTCTTGGCCAGCCGGATAGATACCGTATGTTCCGCTACAAGATCGGAAACTGAGCAATGTGATTGACTGAGACATAACCGAGATACGTATCATTTTGTTCTGGATCAAGTGCTTGGGACATAGGCTGTAGGGCATCAGAAACATGGGCTACCGTAAGCACAAGAGACGAAACAGTCTGGTCATTTGTGACGAGATAGTTTGGACTGACACTTACGCTGCTCTAACTTGTTGGCTCAGGTCTTACAGGATGAATGTTCTGTTACCATCCAGGCGAGACGTTATTTTTCCAGGATTCTGAAACCCACAGTATTTTGTGTGAATTTCTTATGATTGACTGAGGCTTCAACAAGCCAGGGCCAAGAATCAGCCAAGGCTAACTGTAACTTCAAACTGGTAAAAACACAGTCAAAGACACTCATGCTCATGGATGACTTCAAATCATGATAGTAACTGAAAATACATGTCTACAGTCATAGTAAATCAAACAACACAAATAACATTGAACTATTCTGCGGACAAGCTAAACAACCCGGTTGACCTTCAAGAACCGTCCAATGGCGTTGATCAAAGACGCAAAGAGTTCGACAAACCACATAATAATACTGCTTGTTCCAACCATGGTCATCGGGACAACCGTCATGAAGAACGCACCGAAAGCACCCTCGCGGCGGGTGATTGTCTCCCAAAGCTCACCACCAAGAACATCTACAGCGCCATCCCACTGGTATGGTCCAACGACGCGGAACTTCGTGTTAAACTGAGCTCCCGTCAACCACAAAACGGGCAGACGCCACCACAGACCAGGATGCTTAGCACCAGCATTCCACCCAGCGCGAACACCATCCCAAAAGCTAGGAACAGCATCCATATCGAGAGCAAGCTGGTAAGCGTAAGACTCGTGATGAACACCATAGTCAATACGCTTGTGACCGCGAAGCTTGAAGTGGTAGTCTTCTCTGGAGCTGAGAGACTTTGCCATATCAGGTTTGATGAGAGTCATCAGCCAAAGCTGGGCTTGAAGCTCAGCAAGGGGAGGAATAGCACCATAGCCAGGACGGACAAAGCCGATGAAGCCAACGGTAGGATCATTGCGACGCCAGATGCATCGAACATCCGCGTCTGCGCAGGTTGGATAGTTTTCACCGTTCTTGTTGGCTTCTTCAAAGAAGGCAAACTCCTGACGGTAGCCAGTGGCATAGACTACCATGTCGGGCTTCACGGGACCGAGCGTCTTCATACGTTCTGCCTCAGGACGGCCATTTTCCTTGAAGTGCATGATGCCCTTTTCGTCGATGTGACTGGGCCAAGGTGCAAGATCAATGTACTTGCCGCCTGGAACCTCCTTGACTGGGACTGTGACGAGGGCGCGGCGAATACGCTCTACAATACCAGGGTTGGTAGGGCGGTAAGGCTCGCTGATATAGTGAAGACACCTCCAAACAGCCTTATTGAAGAAGCCTGTGAGCTGTTAGCAACTTCACATTGTTGTTCTTGAATATCAAGATGACTTGCTTTGAGATGTGTGGAAACGCTCTTTGTCGAGACCTCCAACCCACTGATCAACACCATCGGTGGTACCAGAGCAAAGCCAGTTAGCAACCTTGATATTGAAATCTTGGAATCTCCAGGTAAAGAGACGATCTCTCAAGAAAGGAGGGAGATACGAATCAAGCAGAGGAGCTTGCCAGCTGACATCAATGGGCAGTTCTTGGGCGTTGGGGTTAGGCTTGTTTCCTAGACAAGGGAACAAAATGGGGTTGGGAATTTTCTAAAGTCCAGTCAGATTTGGTTTTCGATATGTTATGAGACAACCTTACCTTGGGAGCTCCAAGAAATCCTTGTCTGTGACAGAGAACGACACGCTTGGTGGGTGAAGTAACAGCAAGATGAGCAATATCCATACCCGTCTCCCCAGTACCCAACACCACAACCTGACTACCATGGGGAAACTCTTGTCTCTTCTTGAACTGAGAAGAGTGCTTGACGATCTTGATCTTGTCAATACCCGGAACATCAGGGATGTTAGGCGTGACGTGAAGACCAGTGCAGACAGCAACAGCATCGCATTCCCAGGTCATGTCAACGCCATCAGGACCACGGTAGTGAATGACATGACCGCCAGCCTGACCTCTTCTGATTGAAGTGACAGAAGTTGAAAGTGAAATTTCAGGCCAAAGGTTGAAGTGGTCCGCGTACTCTTTCAAGTACCGGATAAACCTTTCTGCGCTGAGGAAGTCTGGGTCTTCAAGATCTGCGCGCCAGTCCGAGAAGCAAGTCAGATACTTGGAGGAGACAAGCTAAGAGACCATCAGTATAGATATCCTCCAGATATCTCATGGGAGCCTCACCTCAGCATCCTCGTAAGTACGCTTAGTAAAAGTACCACCGACCGCATCTTCGCGCTCAAAGAGTCGAGCTTCGATGGGGTCAATGTCAAAGAACTTGGTAGCTTCTTTGAGGTACTTGAGCGTAGTAAGGCCACCAGGGCCAGCACCAACGACAGCGACACGCATATCGGGAAATATAGACAAGAGATCAGGAAAGGGTTGAGAATGAGGTTGGCTCGTGATGAGTCAAAGGAGAGAGACTTGACAGATAATAGCTACATATCACAACATATACGCGCGCGACATCTATCCCCTACTCTGAAATGCCGAGCTTTCTTGTGGCAAGAAAAATTACAAAATCCATGCAAGACGAAGGCGTTATCGAATCCTTCAGTTCAACGGACCTGTTTACTAGAGAAACTCCCCTCGGGGTGGGTACGTAAGATTCCCCACGACATCCTTGTCAGTTGTCTCACGGATATCACACACCTCGAAAACAACGGCAGAACAAGAATGAGACAATTTTCGTAATCCTTCGGGGATGTTGATGACGAAGGAAGTAAGCGAGATCCACCGCCAGCCTTGGTGACAGTGGGAGCGCCTATTTGGGCAATTCGAGTTCAGATTCTTGGGAGTACCTGGTATAAATGGTGAGACGGCAAAGTACCACATACCCAGCTCCAGATATTCGTAACATCTTTGAACCCATCTCCCACTCTATCAACCCATCTTCATCTCCTCGTCATGTCTCAATCGGGCCCTCAGATCATCTTTGGCACAGCATCCATTGGATACGGCTCTCTCGCTGAGGAAGATGCCGTCAAGCAATTCCTCAAGGTAGCTTCCAACAATGGTGTTAAGCAACTTGACACCGCCGCGAGCTATCCTACCGAGGAAGCTACTGGCCAGACTGAGCTTCTCCTCGGAAATGCCAAGTCCAGCGATGAAGACTGGGTGATTGACACTCGAGTTGCCATCAGCCGTAACCTTCAAGGCGCGTTGGCACCTGAGGCTATTGAGAAGAGCTTGAGCACCAGTCTTGGGAAGCTTCATCAGAATTCCGTGAATATTCTCTCGGCTCATATGCCTGATCCTGCTACCTTACTTGAAGATCAGGCGAGAGGTTTCGATGAACAGTTCCGTCAGGGTAAATTCAAAAAGGTAAGACATTTCAGAAATACTTATCATCTCTCACTAATTTTACATCAGCTGGGTCTTTGCAACTGGCCTCTCAGCATGATTGAGAAGTACATCGAAATCTGCGACGCCAAAGGCTACGTCAAACCCTCGGTTGCCCAATACATGTACAACTACATCTGGCGCGGCACAGAGTCAACCATTCTCCCATTCCTCCGCAAGAACAACATGTCTCTCCACGCCTACAGTCCCCTCGCAGGTGGTTTCCTTACCGGAAAGCCCACAAGCGGTGACACTGCGGGAACACGCTATGGCGAGCCCACTCACCCTCTGACCATCTACAAGTTCATCTACGACAAGAAGCCCTTCCACCAAGCTGTCAAGGATCTGTACGGTCTGATCAAGGATGGTGAGGTTGAAAGCACCTCTGATGTTGCGATTCGGTGGTTATACTACCATTCTAAGCTTGAGCCTCAGGATGCGATCATTCTGGGTGGATCCAAGACTGAGCACTTTCAGAAGAATTTTGCTGCTGTCAAGAAGGGACCTTTGCCTGAGGCTGTGTTGAAGGCTCTTGAGGGGCTGGGGGTTAGTGATGCCGGTATGGGTGATGGAAATGTCTTTGGCTCGGTTTTTGAACAGTAGAGCATATTCTGGTCTCTCTAGACTGGCTTCAGGGTAGGCTTTTGAGTTCAATAAATGGCAGAACTTTCAAACCAAGATAACACAGCGACACCTATGTAGCAGAAAATTCAGTCGCTGAAGGTATACGAGACGAAATGACTTAGCCACTTTATGCATTTTTAGGTTGATGTTTAGACTATTTTATTTTGGTAACCCAAACCGTAGAGGATACTAGACCCATCATCACCGACCTAACAATATATTAATGTAGCTCAGCTGGGAACTGTTGCGAACGAAGCATGGCACTTGTTCCGGGGGGATCGTATGCCGGCAAGTTGTCCACTGACCTGCAGAACTTTGATAGTACCAGAAGAATTGGCCCCAAGAGCATAAGAGACGAAATAATTTGGTCGCTTTATGTCAAGTAAGTAGCACTTAGGCCACTTTACTATAGTAGCCTAAGCCTTAGAGGATACACTTTCACGAGGGACGATAGAAACCACTACAAATATCCTAACATCCAATTCATTCGGGAATACTATCTCAAGCGGGCGTTTACTTATCTCTATTCGTACATACATCCACAACGGTATCTGTGACGATCCGAAGGTTACAATTCGTTTCTGGGTAAACAACAACGCCCGCCCCTATCAGGATTATTCTCGCTCTGAATCACGGCTCGTGTGATCGTTCTGCTCTGAATCACGGTTCATATCGTGGTCGCACATTCTCGTCCCCCGCTGCCCGTGTGACAGTTCGTGATTGACTACCCCGTGCCTGTCCCTGCGCTTCGGTCTGGGTCTGGGCCCTTTCCCTAAGCTTTCCAGGTGAATCGTCTCGGGGGCGGTTCGTTAAAGGTCTCAGAGCCAGAACTGGCTCGCGAGGTTCGGTAGGAAATGTGACGGGGGCTTGTCGCCGCGCCCGCTCTTCCTTTTCGTCCTGCTCCGGTGGCTCCTCCGGTCGCTGCTGGTATCGATCCTGTTGATCCCGGACCCACTCTTCCACGGTGTGGGTGATCGGTACCTCGTCACCGGCCGAATCATCGGACTCGGGGGGCAGGTCGGCCCAATCAGCGGCGCCGGTTAGAGCCGCGATGACACCCAGTGCCCAGGTAAGTGTCAACATTACCTGACATTTCTCTGCATCGGACTTTGTCATTTCGACGCGAGTAATGTGACCGGAGTATAGAGGAGTGTTAGTGTCCACTCGTACTGTGCCGTATATCCCCTTACCAGCCTCAACGTGACTGGGTCTTCGAGCTTTTTCGAACTCGTTCAGGTCCTTCACCATGGCGTCGAAATCGTTGTTGTCACCGTGCAGGTTCACGTTGCGTACCTGATCCTTATTGTCCTTATTCTGCTGGTTGCGCTTCAACCAGTGGAATTGGATAATGACTGAGTAAGGCGCGTCGCTGTCAGAGCTCATATCCTTGTCAGAGCTCATGTCCTTGTCACTTGTATCATCGCTTTCGCTGTTCTTTTGGCCATCTTCGATCTGACAGGGTTCGATACCTAGGCATTTGAGACCTAAGAAACCGTGATCAAGATACCAGTGGAGCTGCTTGTTCAAGCAGAGTATGTTCCAAACTTTGTCGCTACTTTTCAGGTCGTCCTTGTCGGCGAAGAGGGCGCTAAACTCTTTCCAAACCTCAGGCGTGAAGAAGGCGGCTGCGACTAAGATGACAAGCAGAGTTTTCTCGACGTTTTCTTCCGTATCGTTCCATGTCTGTGGTATCATGTGCGCTACGTCGACCTCAGCCGTCTTTGCCCAGATACATCGAAAGTTGTCGCGTTCTCGGGCTTGGTCCTTTTGGGTCCCGACCATTGCAGGTTTCCAAGATGTATCTCTACGATGAGAGGACTTGCTCTTTTTCGAAGGTG
Source organism: Fusarium tanahbumbuense (assembly GCA_012977735.1). Classification (NCBI taxonomy): domain Eukaryota; kingdom Fungi; phylum Ascomycota; class Sordariomycetes; order Hypocreales; family Nectriaceae; genus Fusarium; species Fusarium tanahbumbuense. The sequence goes on along the minus strand of JAALXH010000459.1, from coordinate 5,836 downwards.
CGTTACTGGATGCAGTCTTGGCTCTCTTTTGCAAATTGTAGTTTTTTGACCGCGCCTTTCGCTTTTTGGAGCGGATGGATGTACTGCCAGCTGTGCTGCCATCGGTAGTCGACTCGGGCATGTTGTATTGGCCGCGAGTGTCTTGACTTCGTTAGCATGGGGATTCTATGTTCTCTAAGACTGACAACTTACATCTTTTCACGAGGGGAAGGAATAATCTCATCCGTCTTAAGAGATCCTTTGCGTCTTGGTGGTAACTCAAGTATCCTCCAGCTGCCAGGCTCTGCATGGGAACGATGAGAATCGTTACCAGCTGGACAGTATTCATCACGAAGTCTTTCTTGACTTCCTGCTGGATTCTCTTCTCAATCTTCTTCGCGTACTCGCGACGGACTTCGACCTCTTCCTGTGGTACCAGGTCGCTTGGCTTGATCCACTCAGGGCGAGCATCTAGCAACGCCTGAAGTGCTTGTCGGAGCTCTGGATGGGCTCTGGCGTACTTGCTGGTCCGAAAAGCGCTGTACGCCGCGTCGATGTCGTTAAACATGCCGGCCGGCGGTTCGGCCGACGACTCAGGGTCCGAAGACTCCGAGTCCGACGACTCCGGATCTGATGGATCCGGGCCTGGTCGCTCCTGTTGCGGCTTCTCCGGGTGTGATGGTTGCTCCTTATGGCGTAGATGAGGAGGTATCCAGCCGGGCGGTTTCCCGTACCGAGAGGACATGGTAGGAGCCTCTGTAGAAGACTCTTTGGGCGCACGTGTCGCTGTTATTGGTGCAGTAACTGCACGGTTCCCCTGTCGAGGCCGAAGCCGGCCAGAGGGCGGCTTGCTGTACTGCTGCATCATGTGCTGTGAGATGATGCGAAACCAAGAAGATTGAGTTAAGGCGCGATAATCCGGTGGAAGGGGATGCAGAAGAAAGGATGCGATGGAGAAGATGGGAGAAGACGATGTAGTGGACGAGATGAAAAGAGACGATGTGTGCGAGAAAGCACCACTGGGCTAACGGATGATCGTAGTAGGCAGCCGTTGACACTGCCATGTCACTGCAAGAACTGTACGACTTGATAACCGACTTTCAAAAAAATAGGTTACTGCAAAAGACCTCCCAGGCAATCTTAATCTTACCTTTATGTTTGTGAATCATAAGCTGGCTACCAACTAGCTCTGATAAAATTGTTGTCCTTTGTATGTGGTGATTGTGGCTACGTAGGTAACAGAAGAAATGTCCTCTAAGACTTAGGCTACAGAAATAAAATAGCCTAAACGATCGTCTAAGGTGGCATAAGGCGACCAAGTAATTTCGTCTCTTCTGCTTTCAACGGTCAATTCTTTGACGCCCTGCGGTGTGGTCAAGACAGAACAATCCAAGTCGTGTAAAGGGGTTTGATATTGGACAACAATCGAACCCCATACAGGGCAACATAAGATGAACGCTTGACGTAACTTAGCTCTCGCATTGGCTAACCTGAACTGAAGCGTCGATAGAAAAGGACTACCGATTGTATAGACGGTCGAAAGGAACAGAGGCAAACATTTGAGCTAGCTGTTCATTCTCCGTCTCCAGAGCAATCCACATCCATTGTCTTCGCCACCAGGACAAACGCACCAGCCAGTCATTTTGCACCTAGTCGCTTTCCTACAATTTCCCGGCCGCGGGGGCACCACCTCATTGTCTCGACGTACAAGGACTCTAGCATAGTCCTCCATCTCGAATCCCCATTCCCTGTAGTCTTTCGAGTTCAAAAGTTTCTCTTCCATGGCCCATTCAAGTAGATCGTGTTTGTCACAAACTATACCAAGAAACGCAGATACACTCGAAGATATCCCGTCACCGGTATCGTCAAGAATATCCTCATTGTCTACCTCGACATAGTCGCCTTCGCAATCTCGGTAAAGCGTGTCGTAATCTTGATCCGAGTCCCCCGACCACTGGGCATTCTTGTCGATAATCCAAAGGTTCAAATGATTACTGTCCAAAGAGTGAGTGAAATAACGTGCCCAACATCCCCGAGCAGAGTTCTCCTCTCTTACAAGGCAGAAAAAGTCGCGCGGTAAGTCGTCCATCCAACTCTGATCGAATTCGAATGCGATACTATGGATCCATATCGAGTTCAACCATTCAAACGAGGTATGATCACGTTTATGGCGATCCGGCTTGTATTTCAACGGCTTGCCCCGAGCAAAGGACATGCTCATCACATACTTACGCTGTGCTTTGTATGTGGACTTCCATCTCGTTGCTCTTATACAAAATATGTCATGCTCGGGATAAACAAGCATGTGCCACTCTTGGCCAGCCCTTTCAAGGTCCATGGTTGCGGGGTGGGGTATCTCTTCTCCGTCAGGCCAGGATTCCTGTCTACAGTAACTGCGGAAAGGCTCGCCTTCATCCATAGCTTGGTGCTGTATCTCGATCCAATCTTCGTAATTTGTGTGCTTGAGAATAACCTCTCTTGACTCTTTGCAGGCCGTCCAAAGACCGCCATCTATGAGGTAGGCAGAGTTGTTGGTTCCCCGCGGGGATTGTTCCGTGGAGGGTTGTGACCAGTTGCATGGTAGCGGAGCGACTCCGTCATGACCGAAGTCGATATAGTGAATACCGCGCTGGTTTGGGCTGAGTGGCTGACAAGCTTGTTTCCAAATTTTTAATCGAAGTTCGATAGGCAATCGAGGGAAGTGAATGAACGTCTGGGGATCCATTTGGAAGGCTGTCCGTTGGTGGTTTCAAAGGTTTGGTGAAGGCGCGATAGCTGTGATGCTTGAAGTTTGCAGGCATGTGTGGTTGTGAAGATGAAAACAAGGTGGAGGCGGGGTGGGGCGTTGACTTCTTAAATAACCATGCCACATAGTTGACAAACAAGGTTTTAGACAAAGTTTGCCATCAAGGATACTCACTTTAATTTTCGATGAAAAGTGAAAATACTTGTTGTTGCTCTGGAGACTATTTAACTTGCAAAACTCTGGCTACCGATGTGCACGTCAAAGTGTTGGGACCATTGTCAGGATCTACGGGGGAACCTTGGCGATGGAATAGCGTGAGCTGCGAGGGGCAGCGGACAGTGACAGTTTTAGTAGGCACCTACTATGTAGGTAAGTAAGTACCGTGTAATAAAACTTCAAATCCAGAGTTCTATTGTACGTTCAGAACAAGCGGGCTGATCTAAGCTTTTTTCATCGAACTTATACTTTCTTTGAAGCATCCTAAGTCCGATATGTGTAAGAGATCTTTGATTTGCCCCAAACGTAAATTATAAGATGCTGCACAAGCTGCCCTTTTTCTTTTGGTCCTTGTATTTCCCTGCCAAACAACAACCTGACAAAACACCAGTCTTTCACTTCAACCAACACAATAGTCACTACTGAAAGCGACAGGCCCTTGACGGAGCAGCCTGACTTGACAATGCAATTAACAAAGGGTTCAAACTGACATTTAGCAGAGAATTATATAACAAGAATTTCATATTATTGACATCGTAAACTCATTATTGTACCTTGGTCTAGGTTAGCAACGTGTACCAACGGCGTTCATCACGTAAGTCACTCCGGCCTAGTGAAGGGCGCATGCACAGAATCAACAATTATAATAAAGCAGTTGCTTTTTATAAAACAACATGAATTACTCCGTCTTGTCATGGCGCCATCTATCTCTATCTGCTATCGTTCTGTCGATGTCCACATATGACCTATCACATACGCGTATGAACCGCGTTTTGACGAAACGCCCGACCTCATTAAACCAAATACGCGTAGCGAAAAGGAAAACCGTCAACCTTCCCCGTTGCGATCCAAAAAGCAATTCTAAGAGCTATGACTGAATAATTATAGTGCAGGGGAATTTAGGAGAGTTTTTGTTCTCGCCAAGCTTAACCTCCGAATGGTCGAGTGGATCTCGCGTCCAACATCACGATAACAGACCTCGAAGTCGCGATAAGTTCTTGGAAGCATGAGGTTCTCTCTAAGCTACCGAGATTCAATCGAATCATTTTAGATGTCGCTTAAAAATATTTTTTATGCTATAAGCATGGAATTCTTAGAAACGAAGCGTTTAAAGGCAATTCTTGCCTAGACTCGCTTAACAATTATGGCCCGCGTTTGAAACACGGAAACCTCCAAATACAGCATTTCTCCTTGTTTCAAAACTTAATCGCAGAGTCTAGTGTTTCTAAACTTCCCCAACATCCAATTAGCGTCCTTCTCCTTGTTACAGATCCATCCTGTGGTGAATTCTTCCGCTAATGACAAGAGAGCTGTTCGTATGCTGGCCAATTCAGCTCGAAACAATGACGGAGATTGCATATTGCAGAAAGGGACCATGATTTTTTACTCGTATCGATACGAGACTTGGCATTTCGAGGTGTAGTACATATTAAAACACCATGATTTCTTCGTGATCTTTGCAGTTTGTTCTGCTCTTCAGTCCTCGCTCTTCAGACAGTAACATTCGTTTCTTTATTTCTCTATTCTTTTCATTCGTTGGCATTGACTGTCATTACATTTCACTACACTTTTACACTTTTTACCAACTTGTCTGTTCATCAACATGCCTTCTTCCGTTCTTTTCGCTGCTGGCCTCCTAGTGGGTGCCGCCCAGGCTTACACTCAAGTCAACGCCGCTTCTCCTTTCATGCTCAAGAACATCGACCCTATCGTGTTCCCCGGCGAGCACGGCAAGTCTCACTTGCACTCGTTCTTCGGCTCCGATGCCGTCACCGTCAACACCAAGACCAGCGCCGAGCTCCAAAAGGGTTGCACCAACGCCGAGAACCCTAACGATTTGTCCGTCTACTGGATTCCTACTCCTCTGTACACCGCCGATGGAACCAACTACGAGCCTATTCCCGTCATGCGCTTCAGCGCTTACTACAACCTTGGCGAGACACCTGCTGAGGTCGCTATTCCACAGAACTTGAAGATGGTCGCCGGTGACGCTATGGCTAAGACCCAGGCTGATATGCCTCCTGAGGCCAAGGCTGAATGGACTTGCGAGAGTCAGCCCGTTCCTATCGGAGCCAACGGTTTCCCCACTGGTACTTGCGACACCCACCTCCAGCAACTCCTCTACTTCCCCCAGTGTGTCAACGAACAGACCCTCGAGACTGGCTACAAGTCCCGCGACCACGGCACTCCCAACTGGTGCCCCGAGGGCATGAAGTCCATGCCCCAGCTGCGCTTCAGCATCCGCTACGACCTCCGCAAGGTCCTTCCCAACGGCTGGCAAGGCGAGGCTCCCTTCAAGCTCGCCTGTGGAGATGCTTGGTGCTCTCACGGTGATTTCATCAACGGTTGGACTGAGGAGTCTGCCCAGAACATGATTGCTACTACTGCTGAGAAGCAGCACTTTGCCGCTGTCACTGGTGCTCTTGGTGCCCCCGATGCTGGTGTTCAGTGCCAGCCTCAGGATGCTGACCCTGCCAACGGTACTAGCGACTACAACGAGAGCGTTGCTGCTATGAGCAAGCGGGATGTTACTGCTTGGGGATGGAAGAGCAAGTCTCGCCTTGCCCGTTCTGCTTAAGAGTTTGGATCGAGGGAGATCTGAGGGGGATCGGAAGATCATCTAGAAACATATTAATGGGACCAATCTGAGATTTACTCCCCATACTGCTTGAGTTTGCCCACACGTGACCTGCCTGTTCATTGTCGATTGATGATGTCTTTTTTCTCCGACTTCCAGGGCATGGATTACAGAGGTCCACTGAACACATTTGAACTAACACGTCAGGTAGGCCCTCAGGGGGAAACAAAACATCAGGCGCAGGAATAAATGTAGCAATATTTTACTCAATTAAAGTACTTTAGATTATATGGTAATTATTACTATAAGGTAACTAT
>JAALXH010000458.1:0-24302 GCA_012977735.1 Fusarium tanahbumbuense | reverse complement strand
GTTTTATGACGACGGGAGCATCCAAATGCCCCCAAACCAGCGGGAGCAGCCCAGTTCAGTCCAGTCCAGCTGAGGAGGGGAACAACAGCTCGACTTGACTTGGCTTGACTTGCGTGGGAGAGAACTAACCGTTGACAAGAGTGTCGAGGATGAACTTGCGGTCCTTCTCGACCAGGTAGTTGATGTAACCGAAAATACCACTGTTGTCGAATGCGATTAGCGAATTCTGTTTTGGCCAATTGAGCCACCTAGACCGTTGACTACCAGCTTGTTCTTGTTCCTCATTGTTGCCTCCAAGTATCCATCGCCTATCCTGACATGCGATGGTCGCAGGCTAGAATCGGTGGAAGCTCGGTGGCTGGCAACAAAGAGAGCTAAGATTGGCGGTAACAAAGGCGGTGACGAGGAGAGCTTCCTTACCACATATTGACTGAGCTCTTTGCGGTAGGGAAAAATAGACGTGCGAAGACAATGAATGGGTTTCGTTAAGAGGCGGTCGGTGAGAGCAAAGCCGAGAGCGAGCGGATGAGTGGGGGAGGAGGGACAGGCGGAAGAGTAGAGTTTAGGGGTATCAAGAAGCAATAAGGTGTAGATGAGAGAGGAGAAAGAGGAGAGAAGAGCAGAACAAGAAAGGTGATGGAGGGAGGAGAAGAAGGTTGTATATGTAGTTTGTTGAGCTCCAGCTGCGTAAGAACCGAACCTAGAAAGGTAGGAAGGCACCGCTCGCTCACCTCACCTCATTCATTCATTCATGGGAGGGTAGAGCGGTATCCGTACGGGATGGTCCCAGCTTCCTACGCTGTGGAGTACCTTGGCCCGCAGTCGTTCACTGTAAGCTACCTAGCAGCCAGCCTAACCTCCACTAACGTTTAGGCATGCTTAGGCGCTATGCTTTCCATCATTGTCTTCTCACTGAACCTACCTAACCCGGGCTACCAACTCTTAGCCCATGGATGAATGGTCGTCTCAGAAGCATCCACCATCCATGCTTGCACTCCCACATTGAAGTGGGGTCAAGATGACAATAGAGGGGGGGTGGTAGACAGGGATGTCCCGCCAGGGCCCCTCCATAGATGGATAGGTGGGTGAGAAAGAGAGTGAGACCTGTCGTTTGGCCCAGGTACAGAAAACATGCTTGAGCTCTCAGCAAGCACACCGATAGGTAGAGAGAGATGTCACTATAGACGAAAATCACAATGGGACAAGCGACAGTATGCAGGTCTTTGGTCTCAGCTATAACAGATACATATTCTTGACTCGCAGGAAACACCAAGTTTGAGATGGCTCAGGGATATGCCACCATTAGACGTTTTAAGTTGACTACCAGCACTGCAGACGGCATAACAACAGCCTGGGATATTATGGCTGGGACCAACCCGACGATGGATGTATGGCACTGTTGCACTGCATCTGGTTATCGTAAACGTGGCCGTAGCTCGCGGCTGTTGAGACGTTAGGCTGGCATGGAAGAGAGAAGCCATCTGATTTTGCATTGCCTTGTCAGCCGCTATCCATCGCTCATGGTTGCATAAGGGTCCAAGACGACGCCAAGGCTCTCACCGGCCTCTCGTTTCGTTACTACCGTTGGACTAGGTAGATAGATCTCATAATCGATCCATTCTACCTACACATCCATACCAGATGCTGACAATACGACATACCCTGATGATTCTAACCGGAGGCGGTGCTTCTCATCAAGTGAAACCCCTGGTTAGAGAACGAGAACTAACTGGTCCGTCACGGTTTGAGTTAGATCGTGAAGCTTAGGTCCCGTTCCCTCCAACCTTCGTCATGGCAACGCATCTCGCCGAGCCGCAGGTAAGACTTGCACTAACAAAATAGTCCATCCATCCAATCCATCATGGAAACTTTTTTGGAGGGGACAAGTTCCTGATCGGCAGGGCCAATCTGGCTTCTGGGCATAAACTCTGTCTCTTACGGAGCATACCTGATGGATATTTGGCGGTGGTATGTGTTAACTACTTAGTAAGACTTTTCTCTTTTCACCGTATTCTGTTCAACTCGGGCCATGTTCTTCCCCGATACTACCTCTCTAAGCTATCAGTTAGGTAAAGCGTCACTTATCATATCTACATCAACATCGTCATCAAGAGGCGGACAGACCAGACAGACATACGGATACAGGCTACAGTACCTGGTCTTATGCCTACGCCTCCACCTTTCCTTCACCAGCCTCACGGGGTTCCCGGGCCTTGTCAAAAACACAACCTAGCATGCGGAAAGCTGCAGCTGTCTCGGTATGCTTGTTTTCTGCCACTGAAAAAAAAGGTGAGACCCTGGACAACTGGCGCAATTCTCTTATCTTGAAGCATGAGATCTGCATAGCCATACGAGGAAGCCAAGTTCGTATTTTGAACTGTACTGTAATACTGTATTTCTCCGGATGGATGCTCCTAGCTCCTCTTCGGTACTGGAAGATCCCCCTGCGTCCTTGTGGAGGTGTGCGTACGTACATACATGCATATCTGCATGCATGCCCCTGAAGATTTGCTGTTGTCCCTGAAGCACTGTACTTTTGACTACCTATAGCTGCTGAAACACATCATCTTATGTGACAGTGATCTTGGGTAGTAAGCAATCGAGATGTTGGATCAGCTCTTTCAGTCTACCTAGGTCTCTAAGTAGGTACTCTAGGTATGAAACTACCAGGTATATCCGTACCTATCATAACAATGGAATGAAACCTCCAGTGCATTAACAACAAAATAGTGACATGGTCAGTCATGCTAGGTCATGGCAGGATCGGATGGATCGTCCCCAGGTCGTGGGTCTTTGGTTGTGTTTGTCCCCAGTAAAGAGAAATTCAAATCAGCTCAGCCAATTTTGTCCAGTTCCAGTCCAGTCCATCAGTTCACAGCCTCAATCGCCCCAACCAAAAAAAAATTCAGAAGTTTGACCCTCACTAAGAATAGCAGCAACTTTTTCTTAGCGTCAGGTTCAGTTCCGCTCCGCTCGGCGCTGATTCCCATCTCAAGCGCAAGCGCGAGTCTTGGCTTCTGTTGTTTCTTGTTCTCGATGTATTCTAGCCTGTGATTATTAGCCTGCATGTCTCTTTCTGTCTTGGATTGTTTTCGCTCAGCCTTCCATTCCAAGCTCATGTATGTAGTCTATGTATTTTGCTTATTTTCCTGCCTTCGGTTGGCTTGCCGGTTAATATTAGCTCAACGTTTACGGATACAGATTGGATTCTCGCCCGCTGCTATTGTTAGCATTTCTCGACGTCATTTCCTTCTAAAATGAGAGACCCATGCTAGGTAAACTTGACTTGGCGTTCAGTTCATTCTTCTCAACATGGATGAATGGATCTTCAGTTGTTGTTCTGACTGTAGAAATTGCACTCGTTCTTCCTGTTTAGCCTTGCGCTTTGCAGCTCAGAACGGACCATCCACGTCTCTGACATAAGCCACGTTGTTGAAATTGTACGGGAATTACTACTCTCAGGTGTCCCCGCTCAAACTGCGTCTCAGTTCCCACTGTCATCAATTAAAGGATGCTTCTTGTCAGCCCTGTTGGGCCTTCCTGGGCTTGGTTGCTGTGACTATTATTTACTTTATACGCTTATTCATGAATTCTTTCGAGCTTGTAGATTGGTTTGAACCTTGATCCCATTTACTTTCCACACAAGACAGCACATAACCCCCAAGATTCCTCCTTATACACAAACTATTACTTACAATACTTGAACTAGGTACTTTAATTGACAGTTGCAAAAACACCACACCATGACCATCTAGCTGGGGATCTCCGTAAAACTCAAAAAGCGCCAGGCTGAACATACCCCCCTCAGCCCTAAAGCTAAAGATGCCGTGCCGTAGACACCCCTAATCTACAGGTAAGCAGTAAGCTCATGGTTTCAGAACACTGGCTTCTCTTCTCCATTACTTCTGCATAGTGCACACACCCATAGCGTTAGAACAAACCTCATCACGCATCTGTTCCGAGTCTGACTACGTTGACTTATATCTGACCCCCACCACTGGTTGCTCCTCAGAAGGATTGGCCGCTTGCATCCACATGAACATTAACTGTGCAGACATTTGGCATATGAATCTCACGCTTGCCGATTCTTTACTGTGTAGGATCAGCTCCTTGACCAAAGAACTTCCCTTCCCTTTCCTGGACGCCATGTACGTTCCTGCTTCTAGGGCTGAGCCAATCTATCGCTGCTGGCCCCGACTCTATTGTACAGTTACACATAATTATGCCACGCTGTGTCCATCTTCCACTCCTCATGGAGTTTCCGTGCGCCTATTTGTCATGGCTCTGTATCCGTCTTGCACTAGCATGATATGCCTAAACACCGCTTACAGCTTCTGGTACTCAAGCTTACCTTCCAACTTCTTGGATTCAGCCACCTTGCGAACAGCCTTGTTGAAATCGTCCTGGTTAATTGATTCCCTGTAGTCTTTGATGGCAAATAGACCGCTATAGATGTGTCAGAATGATGTTCGAGTTTGGGGATATTGGCGGTAACTTACGCTTCAGTAACAACATTTCGCAAATCAGCACCGTTGAGTCCATCGCTCATCTTGACCACGCTCTCGAAATCCAAATCACCGTCAATCACAACACTTTGCGAGTGAATCTTCAGAATTTCAAGACGTCCAACCTCGTTGGGTAGAGGAATCTCAATCTTTCGGTCAAGTCGACCGGCTCGAAGCAGCGCAGGGTCCAGCGTGTCAGGTCGGTTGGTGGCCATAATGATCTTGGTCTTGCCCAAGTAGTCGAAACCGTCAAGTTGGTTGAGCAACTCCATGAGTGTTCTCTGGATTTCTCGATCTGCGCTGGTACCCTCGGAGAAACGTCGTCCACCGATGGCATCGATTTCGTCCATGAAGATGATACAAGGCTCGTGCTCCTTGGCGTATCCGAACATCTCGCGGATGAGTCGTGCCGATTCACCAATGTACTTGTCGACAATGGCGGAAGAGACAACTAAGTCATCGTTAGCATCGTCGCACCTAGAGTGGCTATCACAGGCACCGTACCCTTTAAAAAGTTTGTCTCCAGGCTGCTAGCAACAGCTCGTGCCAGTAGAGTCTTGCCAGTTCCGGGAGGTCCATACAAAAGAACACCCTTCGGGGGCTTGATTCCGACTCGTAGGAATAGCTCGGGGTTCTTGAGGGGAAGCTCGATGACCTCTCGCAACTCTCGAATCTGATCGTTCAGTCCGCCAATACCAGCAAAGCTCACTTGACCCGGGTCCTCCAAGGACATGTTGTACACCAAGGGATCGACTTCGCGGGGCAACATTCGCATAATTGTAAGTGTCGTCATATCCAGGGCCACACGAGTGCCTTGCTTCAGCTTGACCTTGTCCACCTTTGATCTGCATCCGACGACGTATCGAGGGCCGGAGGAGGCTTTGACAATAACTGCGAGTATCACCGTTAGCATACGTCCATCTTGTGCGAGTCCAAATGGTGTTCGCCTTACATCGTTCGTCATCGAGCTGTTTCAGCACCTCGCCAATGATTTGTCCCACACTTTGTAGCGCCTTGATATTGTCCTCGGTCTTGTCAAACTCTCTTTGCATGTCCTTGATTTCAAGACGCAGGTTCTTGAGCTTTGCCTCCCATTCTCGCGACTCGATGAGCTTCGCACGGTAGGAGTTAAGGGCGGCCTGGCGCTCTTCTTCGGCTGACATTGTAAATGAGTGGTTGCTATACTTTGTTTCTGGAATGATTAATTGTCGTTATCAATTCGATTCTTTGGAGGTTGGTGGTTTGGGTATCGGGAGCTTGAGTTATGTTATCGAGAAAGTGTTTGGACGGTGATGGCTGTTGCTCATGGCAGTGGAGAGCTTACCTCACCAGCTGGAGCCTTCAGCTAGCGGCTCGAGCTATGTCGGCAGAATATCGGTACCACCGTAGCCTAGGTACCTTACTTCATCGCTGAGCCGCCTACCCTGCATTAACAATCGCAGAACTTGTTACCAAGGGCTGTGATGCAATTCAATTATTCCAGTGTGTTTAAACAGGTTATCAAATTTCAGCTACATTTTATACAAATAGCATGACTGTGTCCAGAGCAGAAGACTAGCTCTCGATCTACGCACATACACCCGTCGCGAACATTCATTGGTGTCACTCTGCCAAGTTTGATACGTTCTGATTTAGGTCATTATTATTGAGTAATATTCATAATAAAAATGCTCCATTGTCACGCCCATCATAAATCCAGGCATTGAACTCAGAGTACATCTTGTCTCTACATATCTTAGCTCCTTCCGGCGAGGTCATATGGAGAGCTGGGGGCTGGGCTGAAGGCGGCATAGATGTCCAAACCACGTCCAGTCGGCGACTATCGCGCAAATGTGACCGGCAGATACAGCCGCGCAGTCAAATATTAATATATCAGGGGCGTTGCAAGAGATACCAATCGCCTTCTCATCCGATATGGCGTGAGCAATCTTTGTGCTGCTCGTCATGAAAGCTGAGGACCCGAAACCTCGACGGTAGGTTCACTAGCGGCCATTCGTTGAAGTTCGCTGCTGTTTTGCACAGTTGAAAATCCGGGTGTGCTTCATTCCTTCTTCTCATCGTCGTTTTCTGGGGATGCCTCCTTAGGTTCCCCTTCAGAATCGAAGCCTAGAGCATCTAGCTCTCGGATGAGCTCGTTGATTTTGATAACCTTGGCAATCTGCTCGGGAAGTAGTGCTTCACCATCCTCCTTCTTGTTCTTGAGGTCTTTGGCCTGCTTCAGCTTCTTCTTAAGATTTCGGGCTTTCTTCTGGCGCTCGACTTCGGGATCGACCTCATCAGTTTTGGTCTCTTGGGCTGGAGCGGGGGCATCGCCCTCTGTAGCCTTCGCCTTTTTTCGAGCCTCGCGGCGTTTGGCGTTCTTATTGCTAGCTGCCGAGCTTTGTTCGGAGCTCTCTTCCTTTACTCCTGCGGCGCCGGGAATGCCGATTTTCTTGCCGCGTTCGCGGAAGGCTTCGGCGGTACGGTTTTTGTAGACTTCGACATCCTCAGGAGGGCGGTAGCCGGGGCGAATCTTGATGGCTCTGCGAGTACTACCATCTGCACGTACGGACTGGGGAATCTCGCGGTCGCCGCTATTCTCGTCGGTGACGATACCGGAATTCGAGGGTTGTGAGGGCATCTTGTCCCGGAATCGACTTGAAGAAAAAAGTCAAGGCGAGAAGAATTGAGACAGATCCCGACGTATCAAGCTGTCAACGACGGACCAGGTCTAGAAATCTGCTCGGCAGCTACCGAAGCAGGACAAGAGCTGCAAATGTAACGAGTACCTGTGAGTCTTGTCTTGGAGGGGTTGATGCTAAGAGTTAGAGGGGCTCCGGTGGCACGATCGGTGCTAAGCCACAATTTGAAGATGTGGCTGTAATTGGATATCTTCAATTAAACCGTAGAGCTTGCACATTGAAGTTGTAGCGTTTGAAGTTTAATAATTGGTAACTGCATTATCTTAACGTCCATCGGATTCTGAAGAAGGTCCTGCTTTGTTATACATAGTACATTGTACACGATACCAATCATCTTGCTGAGAAGATATCCCTGCGTTACCGATACCTTTGTCAGAATGAAATCATGTATTCGGTGCCGAAACCCATAATCATTCATTTGACCGGTAGCTTTGATATCTACTTGGTACTGGGTACCCGTTTAAGTGCCACGAGACTTGAATACTACAACGGCTATCAGCCTCAATGAATAAGCTGTGATTTTGTGGATTGATATAGAATGTGATTTTGGGGGCTGTTTCCGTAGATTGTTCCTGTTTGGGAATAAAACAAGGGAGCTCCCTGCGAAAAGAGCTTATTCGATTTTAAGTAGACAATGTGAGATCATCATTGGTCGACCACTCTTAGCCTCCCGTGCCCTGCAGGACGCCTTGTTTCAACCCTCTCGTCTTCGAAGCGACGTCCACCTTTGCAGGTATTTCGCCTGGTCAGCAACACTTCAGTAAGGTCGATTTCATAGAAGTGATAGTCAAGGTACCTGGGAATTTACCAAGGCGTGCTAGTCTAGTCACAAATGCCTCTGAGACTGTAACAACAATGCATTGACATTGAACAAAAACCAGGTGCTCATTTTACCCCTGCAGTTAGAACGACAGGATACCGCGTCCGTTGGCCAGATTAACTCGCCGCTGTTAACGAGTATTGGCCAAGGCTCCTTACATGAGGAGCATGAATTCAACGTCATGCCGTCCAGTTACAATGTTGCAACCAGTCACTGGCTGTCTCATGCGTGGGTCGTGGCATGTTGAGAGCCTACACAATTGTGCCTGATGTCAAGCCACCAAGGCAAACTGAGGATTGATTCGCTTGAAATTGCCAGGAGCGTTGTGGTGGTTTCTCTGGCAATGTCGGGAATAAACTGGTATGTTGTGTGCTTATGAAGGCGGCGCATTTCGTGTACTGTACAGCTCTTGAGATCTATCCATGTTAGTGACTTACATTGGTCTCACACAAATGTGTTTGCACATCACCTCTGCCCGCATAACAGGCCCCTGCATAGGCGAGTTTTCACACTCGTATTCAAGGGCGCAACATGGAAATGTGCCACTGCTATTGAAGTGAAGCGGTCTGGCTATTTTCTCTCTACCCAGTGCAAGCTTTTGTCTGGGGCGTACAGGTTCTGTTAGGATAGGACAGAATGAACATGTGCTCTGGCCCTGTCTGCACACCAACTCATAGATTAAGCAGCCGAGCTGAGCCTTAAGCTGACCATACCTAGTTTCCAGTATGGAGGATATGTTTATGTGCCAGTGCAACTATCTTCTCGTGTCTCATTTGCGAAGCAGCGCCTCAAAAGCGGAAGAGGTAACGGCGACAAACCAGGTGGCATTTAAATAGATATTATCTCCTTACATATATTAGGTCGATATTTACAAGATCCCCCTACCTCATTACTTAGGAAGGTAGGTACCTCAAACTCCCTTGTGATCCCAGTCGTGGAAAGTGCAACCTTCAGGTACCTACTGCTAGCAAGTGCCTGTTTGTTCAGGTTGTATCCCACCTCCTTCCTCTGTGCATAAACCACGACTTTCAAGCTTCTAATACAACATCAAGGGAGGCCTCTGAGAGAATAGTTACTTAAAAAGACTATCCTCTTAGCTGTAGCATCCTTCAAGATACTTACCAATATCCAACTTCCATTCCGGCACACTTATTGTCAGCCTTACACTACCTAGTCACCATCGTCAAGATGGCTGTCTCCGATCCATCAACGGGGGCCAAGACAACGGCGAATCTTGGCCCTGAGCATTCGGCCCCCAGAGCCAAGACTAACTTATTAGACACTTCGGATGCTTTGACTCCAGACCCAGGCACTGAAGACATGTTCAGGGTTGAACGAAACAAATTCGCTTTCAGTCCGGGGCAACTTTCGAAATTATTCAACCCCAAGAGTCTTAACGCCTTCTATGCTCTCGGAGGTCTCAACGGCATAGGAAAGGGCCTGAGGACCGATCGCAATACTGGCCTCAGCGTCGATGAATCGACATTAGAGGGCGAGGTTGACTTTTACGATGTTGTGCCCAAGGGAACACCAAAACACGGCACTGCTGGCGATACTATCCCTGAGAGCAATACCGAGGCGGCAGTATACATACCCCCTCCCGATGACCAGAATTCTACAGGCGCTTTCTGCGACCGCAAGAAGATATTCAGAGACAATCGACTTCCCGAGAAGAAGACCAAGTCCTTACTCGAAATTGCCTGGACCACCTACAACGACAAAGTACTCATCCTTTTGACCATTGCTGCTGCAATATCGTTAGCTCTTGGACTGTACCAAACTTTTGGTGGCGAGCACAAACCAGGGGAACCCAAGGTTGAATGGGTTGAAGGTGTGGCGATTATCGTCGCTATTGTGTAAGTCAATGCTCCGGATACCAATAATTCTAGTTCTTCGGTAAACTAACAGGGCAGCATTGTTGTGCTTGTCGGTACAATCAATGATTGGCATATGCAAAGGCAGTTCACCCGGCTCACCAAGAAAACCAATGACCGTATGGTCAACGTGCTTCGCTCCGGAAAGTCTCAGGAAATATCCATCAACGATGTGATGGTTGGTGATGTTATGCACCTCGCTACTGGAGACATCGTACCTGTAGATGGTATTTTTATACAAGGCAGCTCTGTCAAGTGTGATGAGTCTTCGGCCACCGGAGAGTCTGATCTTCTGCGAAAAACACCAGCTGCGGAAGTCTTTGATACAATGCAAAAGCCAGATGCGAAGGACGTCGAGAAGCTTGACCCCTTCATCATCTCTGGCAGCAAGGTCAACGAGGGCAATGGAACCTTCCTTGTCACTGCCGTGGGTGTCAATTCCAGTTACGGTCGTATCTCGATGGCACTTCGTACCGAGCAAGAAGACACGCCACTTCAAAGGAAACTCAACGTTCTGGCAGATTGGATTGCCAAGGTCGGTGCCGGCGCTGCGTTACTGCTCTTCATCGTGCTCTTCATCAAGTTCTGCGCCCAACTTCCGAACAACCGTGGCACACCTTCCGAAAAGGGGCAGGAATTCATGAAAATCTTCATTGTCTCCGTCACTGTTGTCGTTGTGGCTGTCCCTGAAGGACTGCCCTTGGCAGTAACACTGGCACTGAGCTTTGCGACCGTCAAGATGCTTCGTGATAACAATCTTGTCCGAATTCTCAAAGCCTGCGAAACCATGGGAAATGCCACGACTGTTTGTTCCGACAAGACGGGAACACTGACTCAGAACAAAATGACTGTCGTTGCCACCACTCTGGGAAAAGCTACAAGTTTCGGTGGCACTGATGCGCCTTTGGATAAGTCTATAAAGATCAACCAGGATGCTATCACCGTGCCCAATGTTTCGGAGACAGAATTTGCGAAGGGATTAAGTCAAGAGGTCAAAGATCTCCTCGTTCAGTCCAATGTCCTCAATTCAACTGCCTTTGAAGGCGACCAGGAGGGACAGCAAACATTCATCGGATCCAAAACTGAGGTCGCTTTGCTGACATATTGTCGAGATTACCTCGGATCAGGCCCTGTTCAAGAGGCTCGATCAACTGCTGAGGTTGTACAAACCATTCCCTTTGACAGCGAATACAAGTATAGTGCTGTCGTAGTAAAGCTAGTCAACGGAAATTATCGAGCCTATGTGAAGGGTGCCTCTGAGATCCTTTTGGGCAACTGTACCAAGACTCTCGAAAGCTCGTCCCAGGGAGGCTTGACTCCGGTCCCTTTGACAGATGCTGATCGAAACATGTTCAACTTAATCATCAGCTCCTACGCAGGCCAGACTCTTCGAACTATCGGTTCTTCATATCGAGACTTTGAATGCTGGCCACCGGAGGGAGCGGCTTCTCGGGACCATCCACGACACGCAGACTTCAAGACCGTGCATCAGGACATGACCCTGATCGGCATCTACGGTATCAAAGACCCGTTGCGACCTACCGTCATCAGTGCTCTTGAAGACTGTCGTCGAGCTGGCGTGGTCGTAAGAATGGTTACAGGCGACAACATTCAGACTGCCTCCGCTATTGCTTCTGAATGTGGCATCTTTCGACCTGATGAAGGTGGCATTGCCATGGAGGGACCGGACTTCCGAAGACTTCCACCAGAAGAGCTCAAAGAGAAAGTGAGATACCTCCAGGTTCTGGCTCGCTCAAGCCCCGAGGATAAACGCATCCTTGTTCGCACTCTTAAAGAACTTGGAGAGACAGTCGCTGTTACCGGCGACGGAACCAATGATGCTCCCGCTTTGAAGATGGCTGATATTGGATTTTCCATGGGTATTGCCGGAACAGAAGTGGCAAAGGAAGCATCGTCAATTATCCTTCTCGATGACAAGTAAGTAGTGAACTCTGGCGACTTAACGGCGGAAAGGCTAACAAACCTCAGCTTTGCTTCCATCGTAAAGGGTTTGATGTGGGGTCGTGCTGTTAACGATTCCGTCAAGAAGTTCCTCCAGGTAAAGCTTCCACGTTGAGTAACATCTGGCCAGAACTGACTGATGGAAACTAGTTCCAACTGACTGTCAATATCACAGCTGTGGTGTTGACTTTTGTCTCAGCCGTCGCAAGCAGCACACAAGAATCTGTCCTCAATGCTGTTCAGCTTCTCTGGGTCAATTTGATTATGGACACATTCGCAGCACTTGCGCTTGCGACGGATCCTCCTACTCGTAGTGTCCTCGATCGAAAGCCAGATAGGAAGTCTGCTCCTCTCATCACTTTGAGAATGGCCAAAATGATCATAGGCCAGGCTATATGCCAACTCGCCATCACCTTTGTGCTGAACTTTGGTGGCAAGAAGCTTCTGGGCTGGTACGATAACTCTGAGAAAGACTCCAAAGAACTGAAGACTCTTGTCTTCAACACATTTGTCTGGCTACAGATATTCAACGAAATCAAGTACGTCCCAGAATATCAGCATCGTATTGACACCTGCTAACATAGAATTTCAGTAACCGCCGCCTGGATAACAAGCTCAATATATTTGAAGGTCTTCATCGCAACATGTTTTTCATTATCATCAACCTCATAATGATAGGAGGTCAAGTTCTTATTATATTCGTGGGCAGTGATGCTTTTGAGATTGTCCGTTTGAGCGGGAAGGAATGGGGATTGTCGATTGGGCTTGGAGCAATATCTATTCCTTGGGGTGCAGCCATCAGACTCTGTCCAGATGAGTGGATTGCTGCCTGCCTCCCAGGCTTCCTTCGAGGAAGATGGATCTCACCCCCAGAGGAAGATTTCGCTGCCGAGAAATCGCTTGATTCAGACGATGAATTCGTGCGGCCACCACTCCGTATTATGAGTTCCCTTCGTGGACCACGTGTACGGCAGCATATTGGGTTCAGGGAGCGAATGCGAAGATGCAAAGAGAAGGCCAAAGAGAAGACTACGGAAAAGGTGAAGGGAGGAAAGGACGATGCAGACAAGTCAGGGGTAGTTGTTGGTCATGTTGCTAAACCGGGTCATTCCTAACTCAAGCATATCTTAAAATATGAGAATAGAGCAGTCATAGCCTTGATTGAAACCAAATTGGTTATTGTCTCGGAAGACAACCTTTTGCCGACGTGTAGTGATATAAAAAAGAGCTATAAGTGTATAACTTTGCGAATTAGTGCATGAATTGGACAGTGGTTCTCGAAGATCGTGAATTCATCTCAAGGACCATTCCTGGAAACTCCAAGAGAGGATATATCACATAGTTTGAAAGAAGCGTATAGTCCTAATTCTCAAAGTTCTGAATAATAATCAAAGTCAAGCTGTTAGTGAAGGCATGGAGGATGCTTTATGGAATTAAAGTGGGACTCGGGATATCTGGCTCAGCTAACCAATCATAGACGAGGTAAAGATGTCCCCGGAACTTCGCGAATTTCCTGGCCTGACAATCTCTAGAATTCCCCATCCTTCAACCGAAGCCTCACAATCGCCCGTCGCAGACGTCCACCACTGACTCTTAGCCGTGCTCTAGACGCTCAATTGCGCTCATCAATCAAAATGGTAAGATGCCGATAACCTCTGGACCTTCCATGCCGACCACCGTAGCTAATCGCGCACTCATTTAGGCCCTCGCCAACACCCTCTACAGGCAAGTCACTGCCAAAACGACGACGACATATCGAACCTCGAGACTAATACGAATTGAATCTGCAGGAGCCTTTTCTCCACCAACTACCTGATGCTCGCGACCGTCTTCTCCGCCGGTTTCGCCTGGGAGATGTAAGGCCTCCTCTACTCCGGACCAACGGGAACAGGGCACTGATTGAGATACAGCGGCTTCAACAACGTCATGGACAAGGTCTGGGACAACAACAACCGAGGCGTACGTTCGAACCTACTCTGCCGATCAATACTACTGGATACTAATGAAGTTCGCAGCGACAATGGAAGGACATCCGACACAAGTTCCTCGAGGGTGGCGATGAGGACGAGGAATAAACAAGTCGACCTGGGAATTGATTATCGAGCAACGGGCGAGGCGAAGGATTGACTCTGTGCCACTAGCCGTGTACAAATTAGAAGAGAATTAGAGGCAGGATTTCACACACAACGTTTCCCTATATTCTTTGAGTCGCCAATCCAGACAGGCCAGCAATTCCGCCTGTTGTATTTGCTATTGAAACACATGTTGACCTTATTATCCGAGTTGTTTTGGCGCTTATTAGTGACTCCCATATCTGCTTCAGTTGAATATATGTAGCTAGCCATCCAGAGCTGCTTTTGGCCATCCGTTGCTGGTGCAGTGACCGAGGGGCAACACCTACCTTGAATTCAGCCTCAGGATGCAATGGACAGTCCGGTTTAGTAGTTAAAACATCACACTCGTCATCAATCCGAGGAACCTTATGCCTTTTCAATCTGGCATTATCAACCACGATTTTGACACTGACTCCTGGATTTTCTGTCTTTGCTATTAAATAATTACAGGCATATATGCCTTTTCCCCCCGTATTACTCTCAGGTTGCTGACGTCTTTATCAGCAACGTGCTGTTCCACCAGTCTTCTCCAATATTTGCGGACCCCTCACCTTAGTATTGCCTATCAACATCCTGCCTGACGACATCGCCGACACCGCAGTCAACGTTTTTTGCTTTTCTTTTTCTCTCTCTGCTCCTTTACCTCGTCCTTACTTGTATCTAGTCCAACGAATATTACAATGAGGTTGGAGTGACAATGTCCCATTCCATGTCGACGCAGGAGCAGCAGCTCTGCCAGTTCTTGGCGGAGCTGCCCACACGCTTCAACTACCGATTTACCGAAGACGCTTCGCGCGAACTACTGACCAATCTGTTCTGGTCTCTTGCTGGCGGTAGCAACGAATATATGCGATTACTCTTCCCGGATGGCAAACCTGGAGACAGCCTCAAACTAAGCGACTCTCAAGGCGCGGTTGAAGGTGCCGAGTACACTGAAGCAGCGCGGGGGAAGCGATGCGGCCATATTTTTAAGCCTGGTGAGGCATCATACATGTGCCGTACCTGCGGCACTGACGAGACATGTTGTCTATGCGCACGATGTTTCGACTCGACCGACCATACGGGACACATGGTTCGAATCCACATATCAGTAGGAAATAGCGGTTGCTGCGATTGTGGAGATGATGAAGCATGGCGGACACCTCTGTTCTGTACCATCCATTCCCACGTCCAGGGAGGTACGGATAAGGGCAAAGGGAAAGAGGCAGCCGGTCTGCCTGAGGACCTTGTAACGAATTTGCAGATGACCATCGGTCGTGTCTTTGATTATATCTGCGATGTCATCTCATGCTCACCAGAGCAGCTGCGGCAGACCAAAACGCAGGATTCAATTCTTGAAGACGAGCAGTCCTCCCGCCTCTTGTCGAAATACTATGGCCCTGAAGCTGAACCTTGTAACGAATTCGCCCTTATTCTATGGAACGATGAGAAACACACTGTTCAGGAAGTACAAGACCAGGTCGCTCGTGCTTGCAGGAAGAGTAGAAAGCTGGCAGCCGAGAATGCTTGGGAAACGGATGCCATCGGACGAAGTATACTTACATACCTGCCTGATGTCCCCCGCCTTTTGGAAATGGCAACAATCATGGAGGCTATCCGAGTCACGGTTACTATTCGATCTGCAAGAGACACATTCCGCGAACAAATGTGCGGCGCGCTCGTCGAGTGGTTAAGCGACATCTCTGGCTGCTCCGTTGGCCATGACCACAGTATCCTTCGACGAACCGTTTGCGAGCAAGTCATGAAACCTTGGCGTAAAGGCAGTCAAGCGACCCATACCTTGGGCCAGATCGACGATGAAGAGGAGGACGACCAACTTGTGGACACTAGACGTCGCTTCGACGGTATGAATGCTAGGTTTATTTTGGCATTGCAGGCTGCTGCGGGAGCCGGCGCTGGTGTGCAAATAGAAATTGACGATGATGATGAGGAAGACGAAGACGACGTCGATGCAGACATGGACGATCAGGGCCAGCATTCTCCCTCTAGTTCCGTGGCCGGAGGAGACGAAGACGGTGTCATGGACGTTATCATGGCCGAGGCAGATGTCGAAGACCTGGGTATGAACTGGAGAGACAACGATCAAGCTTTGGAAGAAGACGAAGCAACAATGGCTGGATACCCACCGCCACCGCCGCCACCTGCTGCTCAAGCTCAGTCTCAGAGTCAGGCCCAGGCAGAAGCTCCAGCTAGGACCAGAGATAGAGAAGTAACGCCGTCCGACTCTGATACAGCAGAACCCTTGATCGCGCCTTCAATCTACGCCAAGGCAAACGTTGATATTCCAAAAACTCCCGGTAAGTCCGAGAAACTGGAACCCAGGCCAGGGAGATATTGGGTCGAAGTTCCCTCTGTCTATGCGCAGCGCGAGAACGTTCCCCCAGCCGAGGATGTCTTCCGTCGCGTGCGCCTCGACTGGCTTCTACTATTCGATCTGCGAATGTGGAAGAAGGTCAGGAATGACCTCCGCGCCTTGTACATTTCTACAGTCGTAACGATACCTGAATTCAAGCGGGTATTGGCAATCAGGTTCGCCAGTCTTTACACCATTCTAGCTCAGCTCTACTTGGTTGGAGATCGAGAACCAGATCACTCCATAATCAATCTCTCTCTCCAGATGCTCACCACTCCATCGATCACTGCAGAAGTTGTCGAACGTGGCAATTTCATGACCAGCTTACTTGCGATCCTCTACACCTTCTTGACAACTCGTCAGGTTGGCCATCCCTGGGAGGTTTCACCCAATGCAGTGCTTGGATTTGAGAGCGGATCTGTCACCAATCGGCGAATGTACCATTTCTACCAAGATCTTAAGTATTTGTTTGGTGCTCCTCATGTTCAGGAACGTGTGAGATGTGAACCTCGCTACCTCATGCAATTCCTCGATCTCGTCAAGCTCCATCAATGCATAGGACCCAACGTGAGAGCCGTCGTCGAGCACGTGGAATATGAGGCCGATTCTTGGATCACGGCTTCGCTTGTGACCAGACAGATCAATCTTCAAGCTCGAAACCTTGCCGAGGCGTTCCGTAACTGCCCGCCTGATGAGTTCCATTACCTGCAAGATGCAATCCGCTTCACGGCAAAGACTGTTATCCTCAACTCTATCGGTGCCGAACGACATCGCTTCAAGCAAGGAGAAATCAAGGATGAAGTACAGTTCAAGACATTGAGCGATTTCGAATTTGAGGGTGAAGACGCATCTTTTGATGTTGTCAAGTTTGTGGTTGAAAAGGATGCGATCAGTTTCCATCATGCTCTGCACTATACCCTCTCTTGGCTCATTGAGTGCGGACGCTCATTGCCTGTGTCCACAGTACGAAACTTGCTGAGCTTCACCCAACAAGAACTCAAGTCAAAGCCGAAACTTATGGGTCGCCCTCAAGTGCCACGCAAGAATTACACTGCAGAGGATTATTTAATCGCAGCCTTCGATTTTCCTCTACGCGTTTGCGCCTGGCTTGCTCAGATCAAAGCCAACATGTGGGTTCGCAATGGTATCAGCCTGCGACACCAAGCCAGTACATACCGAGGTGTTGGCCAACGTGATGTATCTCATCACCGGGACATCTTCCTGCTCCAAACTGCGCTTGTGGTTTGCAATCCTAGCCGAGTGTTGGCCTCGGTCATCGACCGCTTCGGAATGGAGAGTTGGGTCAAGGGTTTGTTCGAACTCAAGTCAGAGGCACAGGACGACGCACAGCATCTTGATGTCGTTGAGGACATGATTCATCTCCTCATTGTTCTGCTCAGTGATCGTACATCTCTGATTTCATCAGGGGATGAAGCTCAATCCAAACTCTTGGCTATGCGCCGTGACATTATTCATGTCCTTTGCTTCAAGCCTCTATCGTTCAACGAGATCTGTAACAAGCTGCCGGAGAAATACCAAGAGCAAGAGGATTTCCATCGAGTTCTAGATGAAATGGCTACTTTCAAGCCACCTGAGGGTGTTTCTGATGTCGGTACTTTTGAGCTTCGGCCAGAGTTCATTGAGGAAATTGACCCTTACATCGCGCACTACAACAAGAACCAACGCGAGGAGTCTGAGCTAGCTTATCGAAAGAAGATGGCGAAGCGAACAGGGAAAGCGGTCGATGAAATTGTGTATGAGCCCAAGGCCCGACCAGTCCCATCAGGCATGTTCGAGGAGCTGGGCGCTTTCACCAGCACAGGCATGTTTTCTCAAATCATCTATTACTCACTTCTCTATCCCCTGGTGGCTGGCAAATTTACTCCCTCAATTCCTTTTACTCGTCTGGAGACCTTCCTTCAAGTCGTCTTGCATCTTATGCTCATTGCGATCCTCGAGGACAAGTCGAGCGATGATGATATGAGCGAAGAATCTAATAAATCATTCGCATATATCGCTCTTACGAAGCATGGACGTAGCAACTTCTTGCCTGTCCCTGAGAAAGAGACGAGGACCATTGTGTCTTTGCTCAATATGATGTCGACCAAAGATGAGTTCAAGGCGGTTCATCCTAAAGTTGCGCTCGTGCTCAAGCGGTTACGCCAGAAGCGCCCCCGTGCCTTTGAGTCTGCATTCATGACCCTGGGCGCCTCCGTTGACCGTATCAACACCGCCTCGCCCGCCAACACATCTGCTGAGGAGGAGCGTGAAAGGAAAAAGAAGGCAGCCCTCAGCCGCCAAGCCAAGGTCATGGCTCACTTCCAACAACAGCAGAAGAGCTTCCTGGAGAACCAAACTTCAATCGATTGGGGCAGTGATATAGATGAGGATGTGGACGAGGAAGAGGAAGAGGAGCAGACCGAGGATCGAAAACACAACTGGAAGTATCCTGTGGGAACATGTATCCTGTGTCAGGAAGAGCCAGACGATCGCCATCTTTACGGAACATTCGCTCATTTTAATGAAAGCCGGATTCTCCGACAGACGGATTTTCAAGATCCCGATTTTGTTCGTGAAGCATCACAAACCCCCTGCAGTCTTGATCGATCGGCCGAAGACGTACGACCGTTCGGTATCGCCCACGAAAACAGAAAAATGGTTGAAAAGATCAACGCCCAGGGTGAGACTTTCCTTGCGGAACGACAAACTATTGGTAAAGGATTCCCTTCCAATGTGTGCCGGTCAGGTCCTGTAGCAAGTGGTTGCGGCCATATGATGCACTACCGCTGCTTCGAAGTCTACTATGAAGCAACCGTTAGGCGCCATACGCACCAAATTGCCAGGCATCATCCCGAGGATACTAAGCGCAACGAGTTTGTCTGTCCTTTGTGCAAGGCTCTAGGAAACGCATTCATGCCAATCATCTGGAAAGGCATAGACGAATCCTATCCAGGCTATCTGCAATCGCAAGGCACATTCGACGACTTTGTCGAAACGCAGCTGGGGTCTGCTTACTGGATTGGTGGAAGCAAGGCACGCGAGGATGAGCCAACTGTCCCTGATATGTTTACTCCAAGCCTTCCAGGCAGCCTCGTTGAGTCCCTGCTCCCAGCCCAAGCTTCGAGCGAAAACACCTGGGTAAAGGATGATGCTGAATCTCACTCATCAGCTGTCGGTACACCTGTTAGTTACGCTTTTTCCGACTCCATTACCCCTGAACCGGCGCAACCTCAACCAGCTTCCGCCAACACGGATGGTAACCAACTAATGAAGGAGCTGTTGGCAGCCTACCGTCGACTGCGAAACACGCTTCGTGTTAATGCTCTTCGCACTAACCATACTATCGATGCTAAAGTTGACAACGCCAGTGAACTGTGTGCCAGTGACACACTGGTAAAGGCAGTGGGCTTTACAATCTCCTCAATAGAGGTCCAGCAGCGAGGTATCGAGGCTCAGCCGGGCATGACACTTCTGGAAAAGATTCCTGAACATATCTTAACACACCTAAGAATCTTGTCAGAAACAGTCTCGTCCTACATCGCTATTGGGGCACAACCTGGCGGGGCCGAGAATAAGATCGAAGAAGAGTTTAAGAAAGATAGTGAGAGGCAACATTGTCAATTGTTCATGTCCCGATACTTTGGCACCGGAACTCCTTATGCTCGTCGGCCGTTGGACGTTTATCCTCCACTGCTGAGCATGGATTCGTTCCTGTTCTTGGTGGAGTGCTCTTACGGCTTGGTGCCGCTTCAGAAGGCTGAGATCTCACATGTCCTTCGCCTATGCTACCTGGCAGAGCTTGTAAAGCTTGTTTACCACATGGGTCGCAATATCCCCGTTGCCAGCTGGGTTGGTAATCTCACTAATCGGCAAACGCAAGACCCAGCCATCAACAACTTTGCCGACTTTGCTCTTGGTGTTACAAAGACTGGTCTTGAGTACCACGCTGCCCAGTTCCCCGAAGGTGTGGAGTTTGGTGAAAATAGAGGGTTCCAGCAGCCTGGCGTCGACACTTTGGAGAGTTGGTACACCTTCTCGAAGAAATATGCTCTCACTTTCCTTCGAAAATGTGTCATCTTTCTATATGTTAAGTACGGTGTAGATTTCAATAGTCATGTCTCATCAGCCCCAGATGCGGATGAGCTAGAGCGTCTCACAGAGGCACTCAAGCTGCCAACGTTCGACGAGATGTGTGCTTCTATCACGGACAACGCATCTTCCTGCGGCTGGCCCCAGACGACTTCGGCACTGGTGTCGGGCTGGGTCAAGCATCAGGTGATGTGGCCTGGAGACTATAGCGAAATCCCCCTCTCAGCGATGATGAGCCATCCAGGAATCTTTGAACTGATCGGGCTACCGAAAAACTACGATGCTCTCATAGAAGAGGCCACCCGGCGGAAGTGTCCCACCACAGGCAAAGAGCTTACAGATCCTGTCATTTGCCTCTTCTGCGGAGAACTGTCGTGCAGTCAGGGCACATGCTGCCAAAAGACGGACAACTCCTCAGATCGTACAGAGTACACCAAGATTGGTGGCGCACAACAACATATGCGGAAGTAAGTGTTCGAAATCAGACGAGCCTAGAAGGTCAAGCAATACTAACAACGAGTGTCTAGGTGCCAACGTAACATTGGTGTCTTCCTCAACGTACGTAAGTGCTCAGTGGTGTACCTCTTCCGACTCTCAGGATCCTTCACGCCAGCACCATATATCGACAAGTACGGAGAGACGGATCCGCAGCTACGTCATGGGCGACAGCTCTTCCTCAACCAGAAACGATATGACTCTATGATACGAAACACGGTGCTCAATCACGGGGTGCCGAGCTTGATCAGCCGAAAGCTGGAGGCTGAGATCAATAATGGAGGATGGGATACTTTATAGAACACGCAAGGAGTTATTGGGATAAAGAAAGCAAAGCTGTTGATGTTAGACAGCGGGTTTCGCGCTGGCCGGAGATGTAGAAAGGGTTATATGGTATGATATGATGCGGAGGGTGAGGTGTTAGTTGCATGTGTGTTTCTTGGCATGGCCTTTATTATTAGCATTCAACTTATAGAAGTACGATACTTAGGTATGTTGGGCATGTTAAATTCTACCTGGGTATACGTTTGTACAAGTGTTGTTCATGAGTTTAATACGAACGAAGCGCATGTTGAGCATATCTGCACTGTCTAACGCTAAAGATGGTTCCGCTTGGTGTCTTTATCGAAGGATAGGATCTATCTGTACTGAGTTATCTATTGCATTTGTACCATACTAATTCATGATAGTATCCTCACCCCTAAGCTGTTCAGTATTATATGTTATTCTTTGATGACGTACAGTGTAAGTCATACAGTGTTCATGTGAATGAGAGACGGTACAAAGTCTACCAGTTGACCAATCATATCGCGCCTCCTCTCGCTCAGGCGCGTCTACCGTGGCTCAACTGCACTCAAGCCTCTTTGGATTGAATATGAACCACGACAAGGAAAGCACGCAGTGCAGGAGAAGCAACGGTTCTTTCCTTCTTTAAACCCCCTCCCCTTCACTTACCTTGTCTTTCAACCATTTCCCTCTCCCACCCCCTTCTTTGTTTGTATTGTATCATAGAAACCTGGCTATTTTTTGTGATACCTAACAACTGAAACTACTTGCCTCTCAATCGCAATTTCCATCGGGGGGACGCCTCCACTTGCCTTGCCTTGCTCCCAGAGCACCATCAAAAATGGCAGGCAGACGTTCAGGTCGCGCTGCCGCCAAGCGGGCTGCGGCTGCTCTAGGTGAGTGAGTTCGAGCTCTCCCATCTAAACTTTTTGTACAAACCTCCCAAACCAAAGATACCGCAAACAAAATTGCACCTCAACAAAGACTTTTCTTCTTCTTCCTCTCTGGCGCATTTGATCTTTTTATTTCTGTCTCTTCAATCTTGATTTATTTTTCTTCTGTACTGTTTTGCGCCTTTGCGCGTAAACAAAATCGCACATCGTTGCCATGGCGCCTCGAGGAAAGATTCGCTTGAGACTGACGCGAAGTTCTAAATCAGAGAGCACCCCAAAATCCTTTGCCGACCTAGATGACGAGCCCATGCCTGATGCCTCTCCGAGCGCCCAAGCTTCAAAGCGACACCAGGTGCCGGATCCCGACGATGAGAAGGACGAGGATCACCAACCAAAAGAGGAATCAGGGGACGAAGACGATGCCGCCGACCCCGATGCCGACGTTGCTGAGAAGGATGATGAGTCTACTAAGGAACCCACACCACCTCCCCAGCCCATGGTTCGCAGAAAGCGACTCGGCCGTCCACCCAAGAACCGACCCCCGGACTGGGACAACATGATTTCGGTTCCTGCCGATGAAGCCAACACACCACGACGTCGCGGCAGAGGCGGTTGGCGGGGGAGAGGCGGTCGCAAAGGAGGCATGTCTATGCCAAAGGCCGAGCAAGTCATTGACGGCGAAGGGACCATTGCCGAGATCGCAAACGATGAATGCGTGTTGCCAGAGGATCCAGAAGGCGAGACCAAGGTCGACAAGATGGGCAATTTGCAGGGTGGGCGTGAATATCGCTGCCGAACATTCACAGTCATGGGCCGCGGGGATAGACTTTACATGCTTTCGACAGAACCGGCCAGATGTGTTGGTTTCAGGGACAGTTATCTGTTTTTTACCAAGCACAAAAAGCTTTACAAGATTATTGTCGACGACGACGAGAAGCGGGACATGATCGAGCGGGATATCATCCCCCACTCGTACAAGGGCCGATCGATTGGTATCGTCACGGCACGATCAGTGTTTCGAGAGTTTGGTGCGCGAATCATTGTTGGTGGAAAGCGCATCAATGATGACTACAACGTCGCCTTGGCCCGCGCCGAAGGTGCTGTCGAGGGCGAGATCGCAGACCCGAATGACCACTTTGTTGTGGGAGAGCCGTACAACAAGAACCAGTACGTTGCGTGGCACGGTGCCAGTGCCGTATATCACACAAACGCACCTTCAGTGCCGGTTCCCAATGGCAAAATCGAGTCTAAGAAACGCAAGGTAAACGTCAATGACATGAACTGGATGCTGGAGCACGCCCGTGAAGCCAGGTAAGCAATTATCTCCTGATGATATGCAGTACTCAAGACTTCCTGTGATGCTAACAACCAATCCTATAGCACATTCAATGCCGGTATCAATGCTATTCGAAAACTAAACAACGCTGGCGTGTACGACATTCATACCAATGTCATGCAGTACCCAGTAACAATGCAGCCAACGCGAGCACGCTTTGAGCAAGTCGCTCCAGAGGACGAGGAGGCCACCGCAGACAGCTCCATGTTCCCTCCTGTTCCGACCAAGGTGGCGCGCAATTTCTTCGTTGCCGATACCTACTTTGAAACATCATCGGCAGGTGTCATCTCAGCATCGGGCGTGGACGGCACAGCGAACTCGGCCGACTTCCTTGCTTCGTTCCAGGGACTAAGTGCAGTCTCAGACGATATCAAAGATCTCCTGCCCCCAGAGTGCCGTGCAGCGTTTGACAGCGCTGCAGAGAAGGAGGCATCATATCGGTCACAATGGGGTCCCGAAAGTGAAAGGATGTCGCGCCGGCAGCCTGTCATAGACAAGGCAATTGTACCTTACAGTATGACATAGTTTCGGGATATATATATTGCTGACGATATTGAATCATCTTGGCGTTCATACATCAGCATTACAGCTGTTGTTGCAATGCTATGAACGTTGAACGGGGCATTGTTTTCACATTTTAACAAGGCAGGGTAGAGTTGGCACACCTGGCTGGGATTGGAAGAGGGAAGCAACTTGGGCGTTGGGTGTCAGGGTCGAACACTCGGTATAATTTTTTGTTCAAGCTGTAGTCTCGTGACATCAGTTGAGTATTGAGAGTTGTAATATATGATTCCAAGCATAGAGCCTTAACATGTGTAGTATCAGAACTACTTTACCATACTTAAGTTGCTCTCGATGTGACGTCCTCGGTCGGTTTTTTTTTTTTTTTTTTTTT